>UXGC01000384.1:0-130843 GCA_900480045.1 Eurytoma adleriae
GATAGTCTCCTATGCCAGACTTTTGCCAGACATTACTGGCCAGACTACTGCCAGACTTTAGTCAGACTAATTTTTTTACACCATCTATAGGAGGAAGCAAAATCATACATACTGAATCTTAAAACGATGTTAACTTAGTAACATCAGCTACGGTCTAATAAGAATTACTGCAAAAGAAAAGTCCGGCAACAGAAGCCCGTAGTGCATCGAACGAAAGCAAGTGCCCGCGGGACAGTCGCATCGATTCGCTTGGCGGCGCGTGGCCCGACGGGGCGCGATCGGCATATCGCTAGTATGACAAGCCCGCGCGGCACGGGACGCCGGGTGTAACACCCCCCGGCGTCAAGAATTCGCGCCTGCGCGGGGGTGGAGGGGGACGAGCCGGAGGACTCGCCGGTCCAAGCGCAGGGGGACAGAAGCGCGGATCATAATTAACCGAATACCGATACGGCCTCTCCCCCGCTCCGTTTATGACATACGCGGCGGCCGCGCCTAATTGTGCAGCGCGCCGCTGCACTTGGGCGGGCGCTAGCGCGGAATACCGGGCGCGAGGCTTGTCTTGATTTGGATTTTGCCAGCCTTGGTATGGCAATTAGCAGCCGGGCTGATTAGAGTCGGGTGTGATTAGCGACGGCTATCGGCGTATCGATTCGAGGAAGAGGGGCGGGGCGGGGGGGAGCGGGGGGCGGGGACCACCTCGTAGAGCCGGGTACGCGCTGCGGCTGGAATTTCAGGTGTTCCGAGCATTTCGCGGCACCCCCACCGTGCACACGGACAGTCTGTTATTTTGATGGACTGCGCAGCACCGGCGCAGATATGAGCAAACCGGGCGTTCAAGGATATGCGGATGAAAGGATTTCACTGATTCTGGGGTGGCCACATTCTTGAGCTCGACTGTCTTGATTTGGTTTTAAGCGAAAATTTCACTTATTGTTCGTGGAATCAAAGTTACAGTAATACAACTCTGGTGGAAAACAGAAGTGAAATTGGGAAATCGATATATCATTGATTCTAAACAAAACAAACACTTTGCTTTGGTGTGATATTTCACTACTTAATGAAATCCCGTGTAATTTTGTAGGCCTTCTTGAATAAATAAATTAGTATTATATGTGCATTTTTAAGCAGTAAAGGGTATAATAATGCATCATGCACATTTAACATTTTTTTTTTAAATAATTACTATTTAAATAACGAGTGTCCTTGGTAAAAATGCCGGTATTTATAAAATCTAATATCAGAATACTAGTGATCATTTTGTGCTCAAACTATTTGAAATTTCTGCCAGAGTAGATATAACTATTTTCGAATTCAAAGAGAGCATTGCACTTTTAAAGCAAATAAGTGAAACTTCATTTAAATAAGATACACTTAATACAATTTATTAATAAGTGCATTTGTTCAATTTCATTTAGGTATTTAACTTTAATTAGTATACATTCCCCTTAAAAGATACCTCGTTATCTGTTACCTACACGTTAAAAGGGCATCAACGAATTTCAATTGAAAAGAAAAAACAATTAACTTTGAAATGAACAATGGATAAACGTCACATTCGAATGAAGTCATAATGACCGTGTGCCGCAACTGATTTCGACGCGGATTTTTCGTCTGGAGGCGGCCCGGACGGTCCACAGTCGCGGGGGGAAGAGGACGGGGTGGAGAGCACTCGATGGTAAATGTTTACATCAAGTGGACGGGAGAGGCGTCAAGCGTGCGCGGGCGCGCGACGAGCGTAAACACGCCGCGCGTTTAAATTGAACTTCATGAAATTATAACTGCGCGCCCTTACAAAGTCCTGCGCAATCAATGCGACGCCGCAATTAGCTTTTCAAACATAGCGCGACTGCGCGTCCTCCCAGTCCACCCCGGGCTTTTTCCGGCTGCGAATCGGCGAAATTTCTTTTGTCGTCCTGGTCAGATTGAAGGGGGGCATTTCGTTTTTTCACCCTTTAAATCGACGGATTAAAAAACCGCGAGGTTGGGGTTGCACTGTGTTATACGTAGGAGTGGCCAGGTTGAAAAATTGCTGGATAAACAGCAAGTGACCGCTGGGCATTGATATTACACACCTGAATACCCATGTGGTGGTGGTACTTACATTTGAATTTTTTTGGTTATTGAATTATGTTTTAAGTTTTTTAAAATATGGCAGTCGGCAAAGAACTGAAAATAAGTCTTGAAAATAAATTTTTGTTAACATTTTCTCGTAAAATTTTTTCAAAGTGGTTTTTGTAATCACCTCCAGATAAAACATTGCTCCATACGTAGAAAAGCGCATTTCACTGTTGCTTTACGAAGAAAAACATCTTCAGCGTTTTGCAACGAAGGAAAGCTTACACATTATAATATCTACCCCAAAGAAAGTACTTTTTGTCGTTTGGATCGAAGACAAGAACATTTGGAAATTTTGAAAAATTTGCTTTTTTATGGGTCTAGCAGTATAAATTGTTAAGAGTACATTGCTGTTAAGGGGAAGCTCAAGGGTCCTTTTTTTGCGGAAAGTTTAAACTGTACTTTTTTTCGCCGGTATATTGAAACGTGCTTTTCTTCGCTAAGTGCAACAAAAACTTCTCATTTATGTTTTTTACTGTATTTTCAAAATTAACTTTTATATAAAAATAGATTCAATAGTATAAAAATTCATTTATTACCTACTCATCTTGCAAAATGAAAAGTTTCACAAATACGACAAAAAAAACCTTTAGAGCGCAATTAAACAGTAAAAAAAGTGAAATAAAACATGTACTCACATCCTCGTACGTGTGAAAAGCTGGCGGAGATCCGCGCAAAGGCGAGCGCCGACCTACAAAAGGGAGAAGAAGCTCCAGAAAGAAATCAGCAGCCGGCGCGCAGAGAGCAGCTGCACCGGTGTAGAGAGAGAGAAGAAAGAGAAAAAGGGACGGGGAGGGTGTAGCGGGTGTACGTACTCCCGCGATTAAAAATTCCGTCTACACCGGGCGAGAATCGCGCGAGCTACTTCCTCTCTTCCCGCCTCTCGCAACATCTGCCGTTCCGCTTAAAAAAAGGGAGGAGAAAGAAAACGCGCGGAAGAGCAAGAAGTCCGGGAGGAAAAATAGAAAGAAAAGTGTCCCGTTCCCTTGAGCTGGAAATTCCCGCTCTCTCTCACTCCTCGACGAAGGGGTTGGCGGGGGTGGCTCGCTCCGTCTCTGTCCGCCCCCCACCCGGCGCTCCTCAGCCCCTTTTACGGGTCCGCCGCCGGTGGCGGCAGCGGTGTCGTATCTTGGCCTCCGCGGCGCGCCGCTCTATCGACGTACGGCCGCCGCCGCCGCCACCCAGCCAGCCAGCCACCTTCGCCCCAGCCATCTAAAAGCCGTTCTTCTGCATCGGGCCTGCCCGTCTTCCTTCCTTCCGCGCGGCGCGCTTTCACCCCCGCGCGATTTCCCGGATGGCGCGCGGCACCGCGGGAGATGTAGGTCGAGCCTCGCTGGTTGCGCGGAAAAGAGACGGAGGAATTTTAGCGCCTCGCCGCTGTATGCGCTCGGAATGCTGTAATTGAGAAGTAGCCCTCGGGAGGGGCGGGGGTGGCACTCTTGTTTTGAAATTGCGCCGCGGCGCGGCGGCTCTCGATAAGAACATGAAATTGCTCTGGTCTAACGACGCGTGACATTGTCTATTTTAATGGGGCTATTAGTTTACGGTAGTGTCTTGTTAGATGGAAATTTTCCAGGGACAAAGGAGATGAAATCTTCTCTGTGCGTGCTATTTTTAAACGATGATTAGTTTTATTCCTTTTTTTATGTTTAAAAATGTTTTCAAAGGAATTGCTTTTAGTTTTTTTTTTATTCAGCCACCCATGAAGATTCTTCATTTCCTTTTGAGAATGAATTTGAATTTTGTGAGGTTCAATCAATTATTTTTCATGAAGATTTTCCTGTATTAGATTTTTTCTACATTTATAATGCAAAAGAAAAATTATGTAAAATTGTGGGGGTTAGAAAGCACCGCTAATATTCTAATTTTTTTAAATATTAGTACATTTCTGCGTTGTAATTAAATTGGTAGTAATTATGAAGCACTTGGCTACCAAGACAACGCCACCCAAGTTATCTCCGATTTCAATCCAACTATAGATGCGGTTTTTTCAAAAGCCGCGTTTGATCAATATTTAATTAAGTATGTGAATTAGATTTAAATCATGGTTTGGATTCCATGACTGTTGATCCAGTCTTCCAGTGATGATATGTCTTGCACAGGTACCGAAATAAGCATTCTGCGAGGTCATGTCACTTCTACAGGGAACAAATTATATATAACTACTATCCTATAAGTGTCAAAACAATATGAACGGTGGTACCACGGAATCAAAAAGTCAATCTAAAGACAATCAAACAAAGAAGAAGATAATAATTATGCGATCATAATTTATGTACATAATATTGATTTTAATAAACTACATCGAATAGAGTCGCGCTATTTTTCCAAGGACAATTACCATCAACGTTCCCCCCGAGAATCCAAAATCCTCCAAAATTCCGAAATCTATTCGAGTAAAACGAGGACCGAAGTACAGAGCGCGCGATTCGTAGGGGAGTTTTGGGTAGGTCCGAGCTCGCGTTATTGAGATGTCTGACTGAGAATTAGGCGGGGCCCGCCTCCCCCCTCGCCGCCGAGTTCTCACAGATCCTTCGGAGATATCCGCGCCCGAGCGATGCGGAAGCGTCGCGGATGTCACGGATTAGCGGGATGCGGTGTGCGGGAGGGATCGAGGCGCGGGAGAAACGCGCGCGACCTTTCGCCCCGTGCCCGAGGCGTCTATGCAAGCTTTCTGCTTCGCCCCGCGTCTTCCGCGCTGCCTTTGGATGCCGGGCTTTTGCCGGGATGGCGCGATCGCGTGCCTGCGGAGCAGGCTCCGCTCGCTATCTCGAGAATTTTCGAGTCGTTGGAGTCGTCGGTGTAACGCCCGGGCAACGCGACGAATCGGAGAATTCGTGCGGTAGTCCTCCGGTATGACTGGTGTAACAATTATTTTACGCAGTGGGCTGGAAAATCTAATTTTTCATACGATCAGATATTATGTACTCTGATTTTTTAACCTGCTAACTTTAGGTCATACTTCTAGTCTTCCGAAAATTGTATTTCTTTTTTTTTAAATATACTACATGCTATAAAAAAGCTTGCTCGACAAACAATGTGAACAGACTCCTATAATATTTTACAATTTTATTATGTAACTAGATAAGATGAGATTATCAGTTTATCAATAAGCATGAATAATACATTTTAGGAATCTTTACCGAATGAATTATGATTCTCAGATTCCTGGACCAAAATTAAATCATCAATGTAAGATTCATTTTCTTCTCCTACAAGTAAAAACTTTCTCCAATAAACCATCATATTTCGCTTTGATTCGTTTACTTCGACAGATCCACTAGAACGAACGTAAAAATTTGTAAGGATATGTTCACTGTGTTTGTCCACCATAAAGGAGATTAATTAATTTCTAGTTTTTAAATTTCTAAAAACATGTTAAGGTTTGATTTATATTTGATATATATTTATTGAAAAAAAAAGCGGATACAGAAGTCAAGGTGCTGTTTTATTTTTAAAAAGCCATAAATCTTTGTTTGCTATGGAGGATAGTTGAAGAATTCTTAAAATAATATTGGAGTTACTTGTATACATTAAATTAATTTCAATTGAATGAACTAGGCTTTGAACATATGAAAAAACTTTTACTTTCAATTAAAAGTTCTCAAAACGGTCAGCTATATATTCAAACGATTTTATGTTATTATGAACATTATTTACAACGAACCTCTATACTAGTCTAATTTTGAATCAAGTTAGAATACGATAAATCCAATTAAATACTTACAAAGCTATATCTACCAAGACATAATCCAGGAGTCAGTTAAGACACTGGAAAAAAAAATTTGCTAATTTGCGATCGCCAACCTCTCAGCGAAGCTAATCGCGAGCTTATCACCGTGCGATCGACCAACCGCGCGCATAACAATCCAAATCCTCTGTCTCGAGTGTCCCAAGACACTCCCGCCCTCGAAAGGCGATCCGCGCCTCCCGGCTTTTTCCGCGCTCCTCCAGCCCGGCTCCTAAATCAGGGTTGATATCCTCGAAACAATTCGAGCCCTCGGCCTGTCCGGCCGGGCCGGGGGCCTCCCTCCCTCGGCGCGCGGAAGAAGATTTAATTAAGCCGGAGCCGATTTATCTCCCTGACAGCCGACGCGGACCCCAGAGGCGCTCGGGGATCCTCTCCGCGCGCGCGCCCCGCCGGAGGAGGAGAAGAATGCCGGGTGCCGGCGGCGCCTGCGAGGGACACCCGTTTCCCGCGCCCCGGAGGCCGAACCCTTTCTCGCGCGCGCGGACGCGAAAGGCTGACCCTGCGGTTCGCGCGTCTTGTTACTCCTTTTTCGCCTTCGCGCGCCCACCGGACCCTGGCCCTTTTTAAAAGTGATTTAGAGGAGAAGCCTGCCGTCGCGCCGGAAGGACCGGACGAATCATTCCGACCTTTTTCGCGCAGCGGACGTACGGGAGGATCTTTTTTTGATGATGCTGTGGCTTATCGCAGTTTTACAAACTCTTAAGGCGTGAAAACTGCTTTTTTTTACTGATTTAATTATGAAATGAAATTATGACTGAACAAACAAAATTATACATCGTAAAATGTAATTAATTTTTAAATTTAATATTTTAGGTGGTGATCATCGATTTATATACAGAGGCTAACAATTTGGATAAAGTATTCCAATTTTTTAATAAGCAGGTTGAATTTTTGGGAAAAAGTGTGAAATTTTATTACATTTATTAAATATTGGTACAGTTTAATTAAAAAATACAGTTTTTCAAAATTTATTTTGTTAGGAATATCATTGAGGCGATAAAAATAATTATATTCATTTATCTTTAAGTTACAATGGCATAACATATTTTTTATTTATTTTAGAAAATGAACGCTAGTATTTAATAATATAATACAAGCTATATTATTAAATAATTAAAAAAAAAAAAAAGATTTGCGTAATTAAATTTAAATAGACTAATTGCAAACTGACTAGACCGGGCGATTCATGCTCAGCTAAGTGTTGTATGTTGGTGCAAACATGAAAAAATACACTTAAAATTAAAACAATTGAAGTATGTACACATCTTTTTTATTCTACTAGTAATACTTTTTAATACACTAGTAATACTTTTTAATATAATATCTTTATTCTGTTCAATTTTCAATTTAAATCAACCGATCAATCCTAAAATAAGAATAAGTTAATCAAAAAAATAATCAGGTAAAAAAACAAGTGGAGAACAAAGAGACAATTACAGAACCCACACGTACATCTGCACTGCGATATTTCGGCCCTCCGCTCGCCGTCAGAGCTTTCTGCCTCCTCGACATAATCCCGACGCATAAGGCAAGATTAAGAATTAACGCGAAAGCGAGGCGCTAAGGACTCGTTGAGTCGGGCGCCGGCGGGGGAGGGTAGCGGTTACGTCACACACGTGACGCTCCGTCCGCCCGGGCGGGGCGGCCTCCCTCGCAATTATTAATTAACGCCGCTTCCTACGGAGGCATTAAAGAGGCTAAGAGGCAGCGTCGCGGCAATCCTCTCAAAGTAACGATACACCTTGGCAACGCCGTCGGCGACGGAGGCGACGACGACGATGCCGACGACTTGACTTACAAAGGGGACGCCAAAGGACGCCGCAAGCCCCCGAGAGCGGATGCGATCTCGAATTTTGCGCTTCCCGGACACGCGCGTCTCCGAGACATTGGCCACTGGGGCTTTCATTAGCGCGCCCCTGGCTTTTTAATCCGTTCGCCCGCTGCCTTTTGAACGAGCACGAAAGCCGCGTGCTAATTACGTACCGAGGGCTCGCCTTTGTCCTCAAGGTTTTATGCTACTTTCGTTTCATACGCTCGTAAAGATGAGGAAGAGGTAAGATTCAACTGTTGTAGATGTTCGTCTTTTTTTTGCATGATAATATTTATGTATGTTGCACTTTTCTTCATTTACCAAAAGTTCATTTACTAAAAGTTGAACGTGCTATCCGCGCACTAATATTTTAAATGTTAGATTAATATGTAATGTCCTTTTTTAAAAAGTTGTGCAAAACAAAATTCTTTTTAAAGACTTTTTAAGGTTTGGTTTTGTGCACACAAATGTGAGAAACAAATAAAGTAAAGAAGTGGTAGAAATTATTAACTTATGGGATGAAGAAGGGTAAGATGATATTCCTACAGTTGAAGGTAACAATACTCAATAATATCAGTGTTTACAAATTTTGCAGTTTTGTGTGGCACTAATTTAAGATATTTATTCAGTACCTTACAAAATTAATTTTACAAAGGCGTACCGTAAATTGTGTTCAACTGTTGATTACATCTTATGAATGTTGCACATTTCGGCAAGTCCCCCAAGCAAGAAGCACCAACATGGGTGCAAGCTGATCGCAAGCCTCCAAGCATGTCCAAAACCGTTGTTTCTACCTTTCCTTTGTATGGAATTTCTACTGTTCTACCTTCTGGACATCTGTATAGAAGAAATAAATACATGCGAAGATTTATTCATTACAGCTTATATTAGGTAGATGTCTTAATTAAAGGTTTTACCTATAAGCAGCCACTCCACCAGCGTATTTTGTCATAGATGCAGCTGAAGCATTTCCGTAGAAAATTTGAAAATTTCTGCCATCCTTTACAACCCTTTCGCCACCACACTCGTCATGACCAGCGAACATTCCACCTACCATTACAAAATCACCTCCAGCAGCGAAAGCTTTAACTATATCTCCAGAGCAAACGCAACCTCCATCCTAAACAAATGATTCAGAGATTACGGAACATTGGAGTGGTTTATCTCCTCAGTTTTTATACATTTCTTACACTTACAGAAATAATGTGACCTTTAAGGCCATGTGCAACATCAGCGCACTCGATCACTGCACTCAATTGTGGATAGCCAACACCGGTCTTCAGGCGAGTTGTGCAGGCAGATCCTGCACCGCTGCCTACTTTGACGATATCAGCACCGGAAAGAATTAATTCTTGTACCATTTCTGGAGTTGCTACATTTCCTGCCTATTATATAAATTTCAATTTAAATTTGTAGTAATTTCTTTTTATAAGTGATATGTACACTCCATTACTTATTCTCGTATCTACAACGTGAATATTTAACATTGCATGATTAACGAATAAAAGAAAACATTCCTTACACATATCGTATATTGCGGAAACTGTGAACGAACTTTTTTTATATGTTCAGCAAAGTGTTCGACATATCCGTTGCCAACATCTAGGCAAATGAACCGTAGCTCCGGAATAGCTGTCAAAATTGCTTTTAAACGACCGAAGTCATTGATTGCCAACCCTGAAGTCACAGCGACATTTTTCAAACATTCAGGATTTTCAACGGCAAATTTTTTCCATTCATCGACAGTGCAGTATTTGTGAAGAACGGTGAACAATCCATGCTGCAAAAACAAATTTTTTTTTAAGTGATAACTTCTTATGGCACGGTATGAACGGGTAGGAATGTTTGGAATAGTGTAATCCGATCCGTGACGCTCCAAGCTCAACGCTGTATAGGTATGTGAGAGCGAGGGAGATAGCGCGTATTAACGCGTGAGAGTGATAGAGATAAGAAGTATGAGTAGCCGGTGTAGTGAAAGGAAGACACCGACTTGGCTCACACGTAAGAAAGACAAATCTGCTTCTTTTCCGGCTCTAAACAAAAACAACAAATTTTTAAGCGGATGTTTATCAAGGGTTTTTCAATCGTTTAACCTTTTTCAAAAAGTGTGTTATTCCTTTTTTAAAAACATAAAAATTTAAAGATATTAAATTACCTTAGACAGTGCTTTAGCCATTTCAAAAGTTCCAATTGTGTCCATATTTGCCGCCATAATGGGGATTCCTCGGTACGTCTGTTTGGAATTTCGGAAAGTAATTTCCCTAAATAAATCGACCTAGAAGTAAAATGTATAATGTGAAAAAAAGTTAATCATCGAATAATACTTGTATGTACTCACGTCCGCTCTGCTTTTAAGAGAGCTCTTCTTGGGCCGCAATAGAACATCCTTAAAGTCTAACTTAATGTCGCTGATTATATTACAAGGCATGATCAGGAACGGTGTGATCGTCAAGATCAACTGTGCGAAAGAGCTAATAATGTTTAAAAGTGGTACCGTGTGAATAACGCAACCTATAATTTGCGCAAATGTACTGTGTGTCGCGGCACTGTTTGCGATAACAAATTGATAAATAACCGAAGGTTAACCCGCTTTTAGCGTTTAGTTGTTTAGTATTTGTCACCTATTTTAAGAGCAATTTTTTAGAAACATTTAACATAAAATTTCGCAAATTTTACAGGAATGTATAATAATATTTGTACTTTCTTTTATACTTTCGTAAGAAAGTAAATTTTTAAAATATTTGGTACAGTTCTATGTCCTATCATTATTATTATACATTTCTATGGAATTATTCATTATGTCATTATAAAGTAATTTCAAAGTCACTTTTTTAATTCTGGTTTGTGGACAAATCAACATTATATTACATATTGCAATGTTTACAACTATAGAAAATAACTCTCTAATCCAAATACGAAAGTCACTAGATGCACGTGTAAAAGTTCTCTGTACACTCTACCCCACTTAACTTTCAGCTATTCGTGTCTTCTTTAGCTTTGAATCGACAAACAGTAAGCATACGTGTCGAACGCATAAATAAGGAAATCCCGCTCCCTACGCTATCGAGACAAAAGGGGATAGAGGTCGCAAGCTTTCACGGTCCCATGCAGAGAAGCGAGAGTTGGTATCGACGGCAAGAGGTGGCAAGATCGAAACAAAGAATGGAAAGACATACATCCACGAGGTTTCTCCCTGGTCCGCACACGAGAGCTAGGTGTAATGATTTACCCGGTTTAATATCCCGTCAGCAGAACGTCATTACATTTCCGCGTTTCAAAGAAAATTTCGCCGTCGTACATCTTTTTCCTCATATCCTCCTGAACGCAAGTCTGGCGATTCTCAGCAAAAAATAACCGATAGAAAATTCCCCATGATTATTTATTTCTTAAATCTCAAACTCCATTCAGAAGGAAAAGCGGATGAAATTGACTAAAGCCGCCGCGTCTCAAATTCGATAAGTCAATATACACGCGTGGGGTATCGACTTCGTCGCTGTCATTGCGCGGAGGCTAAATTGAACCGTTTAAATCAAGCGGGTCGCTTCGAGGCGGCATTTCTTCCCCGCTTTCTTGGCTTTCTTTCCCAGTCGCCCCCCGGGATCAACGGGGGATTTTCAGCCGAAGATTTGTCTCGGTTTGATGGGGCCATTTACGCGTGTAGATACGCTCGTTAGATTGGAAAACCATGCTTCTTTTCCTCCTCTGCGATACCCTACCGTGCTACGTTTTTATCGCCTCAATCACTGGGTTACTGTTCTGTACTAATTTTTTTAAACAGATTTAGTTATTTCAAAACAATTGATTGTAATATTAGACGAAATAAAAACACCATTATGTACACTTTTTTATATTCAAAAATTATTATGTTTATTCATATTTTCCGCATGATTTATTATTTATTTTTAATTTTTTAATGCCTAATCATAAATATCCTGAACGCACATGTTACTCATTAAATTGTAAACTATTCTGTATACATTTTTATTTCATTTAGAATTTGATAATTTGATATCGAGTCATAGATTGTTAAAATTACTTCTTCAGTTGAGAAAAGAAATAGAAATTCAAAATAAATATTCATAAGGCAGTAGACTTGAGCAAAATACGTGCCGTGGAAAAGGACCAGTGGTCCGTGGACTTTCCGCTTTTGCCGGCTTCGCGAGACGACAACGAGACCAAGTCACATTGGCCAAATCACTTGCATGGCACACGCACATCGTTACGGAGTGTCCGAGGACGCCAAAACTATCGATGCAATTCTGTACGGATTCTGCGGCCAAATAATTTTCTGTCTTTTTGTTTCTCTCTCTCATTTTGCAGTTCCACTGCTTTCCACTCATTCACTGTAAGATTACATTTTTTAAGATTTTTTCATTTGTATGTTAATTTTCTATTTTATCTTGCCTTACACTGGGTAAAAAATAGATTAATAGTTTTTTCTAAAGCTATAAGTGAATTACTGATTTAAATATCATAACAAATTAACACTTTTTTAAATAAAACAAAAAAAGAATGAATTGTCTTTTGCACATTAGATTTTTGCTATCTTGTAATGATTTATATTTAGTATACGTTCCTGATTAAAAGGTTTAAATAATACATTTGTTTAAATAAAATTGTATAAGATTTTCAATTATTTTAAAAATAACAATTTCAATATCTAATTCTCAAACGCCAAAATAATTCTATCAACTACAAAGAGAAAAAACTAAAAATGCATCATTCCCGAAAACTATAGCGATCACTGATCCGGTTTATTCGATAACAGTTGCTCCTCTGTCTCCCTTTTTTTTATTTTTTTTCCTCGTTTGCAAAGTGGCCTCGTTTTGCAATCTCATTAAAATCGCTGCCATCCGAAATTCCACTGGCGCAAAAAAAAGATCTCTCACCCGTGGGTCCGGTTATCGCTCGCAAAAACTGGGCTTTTTATCCGGTCATCACGAACGTCCACGCTGAAATCGAGAGTGCGATTCGGCGAAACGAAAAGAGGGAGAGAGAGAGAGAGAGAGAGAGGAAGAGGAGCGAATTTGGGTAGAAATAGAGAACGCGGCACGTAGAGAATGCAAAGAGTCCAGACTAGGCGTTTTCCCTCGCTCGTAGTGACGAAAAATAACCGATAAATTAAGTTTATTGGTGTATCGATGTTCCCCTTAGCGATATCGGCAAGTTATTTTGAAAGGAAATATGCGATAAATTTTTAAGTAATTGAAGTTTACTATTTAACGTCTGGGAATAACGAAGATAGTATTTCAGTACTTTTTGCCGAGAAGTACAAACTTTAATAGTAGGTACGCGTGCCTTCGAATTGAGTACTATTGAAGTAAATTCTTGAAGATATAGATTTTTATCAATCTTTTGCATGAATAATCAAGAAAAAGTTGAGGAGTGGTGTGTAATAAGAGTCTAAGTCGAAACAAGCTCCCGATGTTTTATCAAGTAGCTTTGTACTATCATATTTTAATAATAACTACTATTTAATAAAAAATGAATCCATAAAAAATGAGGGTCTGCATGCAATAAGGACCTAAATCTACTATCAACCCACTAAAAAGTTATATTTTCTCGATTTCCTCAAAACTACGTGTATTTCGATTTAGGATCTTATTGCATGCAGACCCTCAATTGTTCACCTCAGGCACGCGATCGATCTAGAAGAAACCGTAAAAGATTGAAAAGGAAAAGCTCGGCGTTTTCAAGAGCCAAAAGAAAGCGACGTAATGCAGCCCCATGATGTGCGGAGGGCTGGGCAAGGAGGCCGCCGTTGCATAATTCAGGCCCGTCCTAATGAAAAATAAAGGCCGCAGGAGCACTTCGTTAGGATCTTGGGCTCGCCCTGCCTGCCGACGTATGCAGCTCGAGTCCATTCCACCTCCGGCCTGAAACATTTAGGGAGGCTCGCCGTGGATTTCTCTTCCAGTGGCTGGCGGCGGCGGGGGCCGGAAGGAGGCGACGGGGGCGCAGGCCGGCCGCGGATATTAAAGGAAATGGCGGTATGATTAGTCGGCTACGTGCGCCGGTTTCCTTCGTGGGAAGAGCCCGGGGTAAGACGCCGCCGTAAAGGGAAAGCACAGCACGCGCGCGAGTTTATTGTACGCGCGGAGAGGACCGTCTCGGGCGCGGAGGAGGACTCACCGCGAGCGATACGTTTGCTTGATGAATGGGTGTCCCGATAATTGAATTGCTGAGGTTACTAGCATCTGAATTAGGTGCTTGTTATTAGATGGAGCAGATGTGTTTTCGTTCCTGAGTGTTCGGTAAAAATTTTCTGAAATTTGTAAGTAATATTTATAAGCGTTAATGACACGCACAAACAAGTCTTTGAAATTTAAAAATATATGTGTATGAATATTTGCCATGAAGTCTAAAAAATCAAGCCAAAAATAAAATATTCGATTCAAAAGAAATCTTCTCGAGAGTAAAATGGTCTTTTCATTTTTGTAATAAAAATAAAATACGCTTTTACTTTCTCTATTATTGCTATAACAACAACTATGCTTTACTCGATTTTACAACGGACGAAGATCTTGGATACATTTTTCAATGAAGTTTCTGGTTCAAATGAATGATGAAACTCTTTGTAAATTTACTAAATACTTAATTTTTCTTAAATAATATTTATAACTTGTGAAATGGACGATATTATAATTGTTTACAGAATCTCAAGCAAAAAGTGTAATAAATGTTCACTGCAGCAAAACAAAGTTAGCCAGAGAAAAATTTTTCATCAGTTACACTATACAACGCGTTAGAGAAAAAAGCTTACCGCTCGCTTGTTCGCACCATAAATAAGGTGAACAAAGCGAGGCTGGCGGAAGGGTGAGAAAAGTCCGGCGCGGCCGCGAGACCCAAAAATCAGCGACTGGGTGTCACGGACATTTCGGGGACCGCAAATGACTAACCAACCAGCGCGTAACTGCGCCCCGGACTTTCCGCGTTTTCACTGGGTGGGGAAAAGGCCGTTCGCTTGATTTAGAGCGCGCGCATTTATACGCATGCACGACCCTTCCTGGCGTAGACCTCGGCTTCTTTTACGGGACGCGCAGGGTATAACGGTCACATCCGACATGCCGCGGGTGTCTTCGCTTACGTGACCATCTCTCTACTTTTTTAATGGATAAAAGAAAAAATGTCCTTTGCAGTAAATTAAATTGTCTTGAAATAAAAAACACTATATTATTAAAATTTTTTCATACACAATACAGATGTTTATTGTTAATTATTAAATATACGTTCAAACGTTAAACATAGAGTGTCAGTTTAAAATATATTTCAATACAAAAAGGTCGACAATTAAAACACCAAAAATAAAACAAAGGAACAAGTGAATTGATTATGACAATTATAGTTTCATACACTGGGAGAATTTTCAAATAAAAATTCAAGAAAAAATTACGTGGAAAAACGTAACTATAGAATTGTTTGCAAAACTGAACATTTTTAAACGAAAGTATCAGAAAAAGCTCCGAAATTTTAATTTATCAAACACCTCGCAATTTTTACGAAACTTTTCCTGAAAAAATTATGAAACTTAATCAAACCCTCCAAGGTACAGATAAAAATTGCAGAGATTTTCCTGTAGAAATTTTCAATTTTGCAAAACTTTTCCGTAATTTTTGCGGTGACCTTTGCCGTAATTTTTACTAGACATTTGTATACTTGATATCACCTCTAAAAAATTAAAAAATGTTTGTCGATTATAAAATCAAGTCACAATATGCAAAATAATTTGATGCTGGGGCTTCGTTTAATCCCAGCAGCCAGAAGGTAGACAGCAACGAATCAGCCTTTTCCGCAGCGCTGCGACATCCCGGTGTCCCTATACCTACCTCCTGCGATATTAATAAGCCCAGTTTCCGCGCGTTCTCGCGCTTCCCGAGAATAAGAGCCTCGTCGCTGCGGGAGCAAGCAACCGAGCGAGCCAGAGGAAGGGGCAGGGGGTAGGGGGGAAGGAAGGAGCGGGCCGAGAGCTCGGTAAGAGCTATGCTGGCAATGTCCAGCCGGAGGGCCGGCGGTATGTTGTAGGTGGCCCGCGAGCCGATATCGCGCGCGCGCCCCTCGAGGGCTCGCCTCGCCTGTTTACAGCGGGAGAATGCTAATTTATCGGGCCGCGAGCGAGCGGATGACCGTAGGAGGCGGGCCTTTGGTCAACGAACTTGGAATTCTTCGTCTTGCCGCGGGCTCGCCTAATTGCGCGGACCTTTGAGCATTTTTTAATTACCGGCCCCGGCGCTCTGCGGAATTCCGGGCTTCTTTGATGCGGAAATTATTAATATTTCGTCGGCGAAGCCCGAAGGATTTTTCGCGGGGACAGATTTAATTTAAAATTTTTTTCTCCTGTCTTTTTTTTTTATTTTAAGGATCGACTTGCTAAGGAGCTGTAGGAGCCTGTGTGCCTCGGCCAAAGATATTGGACTTGGTTGAAATTATTATTTTCATACTCTTATTAACTACGGCTGGCCTACTTTTCGTTCTGTTCTGTACGAGATAGGTAGCTAGCCGTTTCACTTATTTTGTCATTGCTTATAATAATTTTTAGATGGTCTTGAATTCTTAATAGGAAATATTATTATTAAATTCAAGAACCATGTTGTGATAAAGACTAAAAGACATTCGTCCTGGATCTCAGTGACATTTTATTACAATAATTGGAAGAATACAATCGACTTTTCCATAGATTACAGGATTTTTAATTGGTTGTAATCGTTTAATTGGTGGAGTGCTAGTGGTTTTTTTCAGACCTAACCATTCCGATCTAAAGGTGTCATATATAAAACTGAAACGACAAATCTGTTAGTTAGTAGACGTAGCTGACTCGGAGTCCACCTGGCGGTAAATATATTAACTAATTTTAAACTCTAAAAATTCCTGATCGCGTTTGGATTTGAATGAGTTCGTCACATGTTGAAAAGTGCTTTGTAATTACGCACAATGAATAACTCCTCGGAAGAAGTAGAAATAAAATCCGATTTTGTAAGCAATTTTATCAAAGAAAATTGAAAACCTGATGATAGCATTACTCTGGAAAAAAGTAATTTTATTCTACATTCGGTTCACCTTTCAAAACGAGAGAAGCGCGAAAGCAGGATTATTGCAATTCCGCAGTAGCAGGAAGCTAAAAGCAAGAGGAAAACGCATCTGCAGGAGTTTCGCGCGAAGCGCGCAAAGTTCCGCGCGCCTCCCCGTAAATTAATAGAACACAGGTGAGTCGAGCGCGCGCTCGCATCAAGGGGGATAAGTGAAACTCCGCGAAGACGAGGGTCAAAGACGCGGGGACGCGGCCGGGTTGGCGCTCGCAAGCTCGCCCGGCGGGGGGCAGGGGCGGAAGCGCAGCCTCCCACGCCGCCGCCGCCGCCGGTGGTGGGGGACGCTCGGAACTCGGCTGCGAGGGCACCACACGTGTCTTGAGGGTGGTAATTACGCGGCATCTGCAGCCACCCCCGGCGCACCCGGCGAAGCTTAGAAAGGCGCCGGTGGAAGGGGCGAGGCGCGGGAGAAGGAGGCAGGAAGGGGCTCGGCGCCGCGGCCACAGTATTGATTTTGTCCAAGACAGCCACCGCCGCCACCGCCGCCGTCGCGTCCAACCAGAGAGCCACCACCTCCGCTCCGGCGGTACACTATTTCCCGGAGAAGCCGGGGGAGGAGGAGGGAAGGTGGGGGCAGTACGGCTCGCGCTATCTCTCGAGATTTTCCCCCGGCCCGCGCGCCTCGTTAGCCTCGGTTTCGCCGCGCTCCTGCACTTTTTCGCTGATTATACGGAGCTTTTCTCGGCTGCGCGCGCGGCGCGGCTCGTTCGCGGCCGGCTTGTATTACGCCGGCGACGGCGGGAGGGAGGGCGAGATTTTCCGAGTCGACCCTTTCTCTCCTCTGAGAGCCTTTCGATGTCCTTTTTTCCTTTTCCCGATACTACGGAATCTCCGCGCGCGGCTTGTTTCGAGGCGCTTGCCTTTTGTTGCGCGGACGCCGCTCCTCGCTTCTACCCGTTGATTTAATTAGAATACCACTGAGACTTCGGGCTTCCTAGCGAGCCACCGCTACGAGAAAATTTTCAATCGCGAACTCGATCTTTGTTCCCCTTTTTCTCGCTTTGTCACGTTAGATTACGCCGATAGTAGTGGTTTGTATTCTGCTTGTACTTTATTTGTACTCCTTCGATACTTGGGATGATTTTTATTTACCAAATGATTAATTTTCGAAACTGGCTGGTTGATAAAAAATTACAGTTCTGGACTTTGTAACAATGATTCGATGGAAGTTCGAGGGAAGTTGGACTGAGGTAATCCGACGCAGGAAACCAGCTGCAGGTTCTTATATTTCGCGCCTTACATTACGATCAAAACTTTTCCAGAGAAGCGATAGCGAAACCGAAGAATGCCTTTTATGACTTGGTACTTTGCAATCATGGACCAATAATTTTCTCTAGTATCTCATAAACTTTATTCTTGTGGCAGTGCCTTTTTCACTTTTTCGTTAAATAAACAACTTTTGCGTTAAATATTTTATATAAATAATAAATTTATAATACTAGTATGAAATTTTAATTAAAACTACTCGCCCACCAAGTGCCGGACAACTAAGATTAAACATTAACACAATGTCTGACTATACCTGTGGATTACTACTTATATCCAAATAAGTCTGCAATGTTACTTTATTCTTGTGGTAGTGCCTTTTTCACTTTTTCGTTAAATAAAAATATATTTGCGTTAAATATTGTATATAAATATTAAATTTATAATACTAGTATGAAATTTTAATTAAAACTACTCACCCACCAAGTGCCGGACAACTAAGATTTGGCATTAACGCTATGGCTGACTATACCTGTGGATTACTACTTATATCTAAATAAATCTGCAATGTTACTTCTTTTATTCTAATAATTAATGACTGTTAAATGTAATTAAATATCGAAGAATTTAATTACATAAAATGTAATATCATGAAAATTATTCAAATTAACTCTCAAAATGTGGAAGCGTGAAATACCACTCGAGTTGAATGAAAACTCAACCAATCGCTCAATAATTCAAAAAAAAGAGTGATTTTTTGTTTTTTTTACTCTTCTCTATTACGAGAGATGGACAAAAAGTGTATTTATTTCAATAAATTATGTGGATTTTACGATTCCCTGAAAGCTCATTCAACTGTTATTCTCAATCAAACAAAATAAAGCCTTGCGGCATGTACTTTTGTACACCATCAGCATTGCCCACCACACCCGAGCACCCCAATTCGACTCCCACTCCCCGTCCGGCAGTTCGCTGCTTACTCCGAAAAAGTTCGAACTCGAGCGAATTTTCAGGAAGCTTAATGCGTGTGTCGGGTCTCCGTCTCCCCCATCTCATCCCGTATGCATCCACATCCGTCTCCCGGGCTTCTTACACGGGCGGCCGGCGGCGAGCGAGAAACTTGGCGACGCCGGAGGAGGCCAGCGTGAGAGCCCGAGCATCTGCCCAGTAGTTAAAATGCATGTAGTCCGCCAGGGGCAGGAGGAAGGGGGGGGGGGCGCTTAAAAGGAGCCGGGGCTTCGGCCCCCGTATTCAAATACAGGATCACCACCGTAGCCGACCTTTTCCTCGCTTATCCCGACGCTCCCCGGAGCATCTGGGCCGAGTGGGCGCGGGGGACAGTGGGTGGGGGTCGGTGAGGAAGAAGTTTTCGCCTTGTCGACGGTCGCGATTCGACTCTGGGAGGGACGACGACTTTCGAGAGGTTCGTACCCGAAGACGCGGAAGTCTTGTCGTGTTGCAGGAATCCGCCTGGACTACTGCGGGGCTTAGCTTGTTTCCTTCCGGCGCATGGGAAAAGTTCAGCAATTTTACGACGTTAATGTTTTATTCTCTTTAAGTTATTCTTTGATTTCATTATTATTATCGGTTTGCTGATTGGCTTTTAATGATTTCAACGTAGAGATTTTATTTATTTTTTTAAATACTGTTGATTAAGTAGAAAGAGTCAATGTATGGGAATACATAATTGTTATATAATTAATTAATATGCTTTATTGCAATTGTTTATTATTAACAAATAATTTTTATTTTAAAAATTATGAAAAAAATATTTCTATGACGGATGGGGGGCACAGGGATTGTCCCATATCTTTCGTGGCTTTTTTTTAAATGCTGTTGATTAAGTAGAAAGAATCAATGTATGGGAAGACATAGTTGCTATATAATTAATTAATATGCTTTATTGCAACTGTTTATTATTAAAAAATAATTTTTATTTTAAAAATTATGAAAAAAATATTTCTATGCCGGATGGGGGCACAGGGATTGTCCCATATCTTTCATGGCTTTTTTTTAAATGCTGTTGATTAAGTAGAAAGAGTCAATGTATGGGAAGACAAACTTGCTATATAATTAATTAATATGCTTTATTGCAATTGTTTATTATTAAAAAATAATTTTTATTTTAAAAATTATGAAAAAAATATTTGTATGACGGATGGGGGCACAGGGATTATCCCATATCTTTCGTGGCTGGCTAAATAAGTCATATCTTCAGACTATACGTTCTATTTGGATGTCCTTTCTTCTAACAGGATTTCTTCTTTTTTTTAGCTATCGATATATTCTTCTATAATTTCATATAGATAATGAAAAGATTAATTTATTAATTATTTAAAAAAAAATAGTTTAAAATTTTAAAAGTACAGGATTACTTACATAAGTTAAACTTTATGTTCTTTTCGTGTATTCTTCTCAAAGGGACATAAAGCTTCAGATTTATGGACGTTCATGAAGCGCAGTGATAATTTGAAAACCGCGCCTCTTTAAAATAACAGAGAAGCGCGCGCACATACGGCTGTCTTTTTATCGTCGGTCGCGCAACTTCATTTCAGTCCCCCTGTTTTATCCACCTCCGAGCCGTTCGATATTGTATTCATAGTCGGCGTTAAAGCGGCTCGTTTTTATTCTCCTCCATCCCCGCTCGCGCAGAGGTCAGCGATGATTCACAGCTAGACTGCAGCACAGCTCCGACGGTCAAGCAAAAACAGTTCGACTTAATGTCCTCAGCTGAATATTTAACGTCCACCACCTGTTCGAAGATTATTTTTTACACAAAATAACGAAAGAACAAATAAAATCGTAATAAGCCGAGTATCTTTACGAAGGATAAGAAGTTGCGGGGATTGAATCGCTCTGCTGGGAGGCTAAAGTTAAATCCGGCGAATGGATAAATAATAGACCGTCTTAATGGCTGCTAAGAGGAAAGCTTCGGAGGGTAGATCGATTGCCCCGCACACCCCCTACTTCTTTTCATCTCGTCTCCGCCTTGTCCCGTCTTCTTTTTCCAGCATCTGCTCTTCATAATTTACGTTTCGCCTCTTGGAGAAGTGCAGGCCCTAAATACAAAGCAGGTCAACGCATGAAAGTTTCGTGGAGCGACGAAATTTTTTATAAACCGATAAATTTGCGCTCACGATTCCGGCTTTACGGTTAAAAGTTCGGAAATTAGGAGCAAGGAGATGATCCCGCGCACTTTCGGACGATCTCGCCGTCCTAAACTCCCGAACGGATGGGAGAGGACGAGGACGTACGTCCGGCCGTCGTCTCCGGAGCGGACTCTCGTTTTTCGGCTGCACAGCCCGGACGGAGGCCGGGATTAAACAAAAGCCAAAGCTCCTTAAACTGCGGTCCGGCTTAAGCTGGATACATGCGAGGGTCCGACTCGGCGGTCTTTTGTCTAGATCAGGTGATCCTCTTAACCCTTTCAAAAGTCCGGCTCCTCTATGAAATCTCAGGATACCTGCCCACTCGTAACTTTCTCATGGACCTTATCATCTCGGAGATTGATCGGACAAGTCCTTCTTCCTTTGATAAGAACCTTTCCTTTGAAAAACATGTAAAAAACATCGTTATAGATTTTTTCTTGATCTTATAGAAATATGAAAAAAATTACTTAAGTAACAGTAAGTAACTAATTTTAAAAGGATCACACAAGTAGAGGTTACGTCAAGAATATTCAACTCTTTAAACTAATCAATATATCGATACTTATAGTAACCGATAAATATAATACGGTAAGTATTTTGGGATAAGTATTTATGCAGTTCCATTTTAAACGTGGACCAATTTAAGTTCTATTCCGATCCACATTTGTATGATCAAAAAATTTTAAAAAATGGGGAAGAAACAAATTAGTCTAAAAAGAAAACAAATCGAATCACTAACAAAATTTATATTTCCTATTTGGCTAAAGTAGTTGATGTAAGTACGTAACTATCTAATTGGACTGGATACTTACTGCTAATAATTATTTATTCGTTAATCCAAACAATAAATGGGTAACTACAAGTACTACCAATTAGACTAATTATAGTTGTTTAGGCCGATCACACACGTTTACTTGCGTTCTTTTAAGCATTTTTAATACTTACGGTAAACAATTCTTTCGTGATAAATTAAAATTTTATTTTTCAGAATTATTTTATAATTTTTCTCAATTTATTATCACAGTATCAAATAAACCTGTTAGCGTTTAAGAAACAATCAGGTGCAGAAGTGACTAGAAAAAAATGAAATCCATGTATCACGCCCAGAAAAAATTAGTACCCTCACAGTAACTGCGGAGCGCGGCTGGGACCGAGGGCACAAGTCACCCGACGTCGTAAAGCGAGCAAGAAGAAGAAAAAGTGAACGGGCCGGCCAGTATCGCCGGGGCGTTTCGTGTTTTCTCCTCAATTACGTCAATCCACTCACGGCCCCCCGGACGTAACGGAGACCAAGAGCGAGAGAAAGAGCGAGTGAGGCTCGCGCTCGGCCACTTGAATCGAAGCACGAGGCGGAGGGCCGCGGCTTCGGCCCCTCGGCCGCTCCGCTCCGGTCCTTAATCGGTCAAGTGATCGTGCGGACCCTAGCTCGCGCCGCCAAGGAGCGGCGCAGGGGTTAAGGGGGTGGGGGGGAGAAAAGACACGGGAGAAATGGCTAATTCCGGATATTTATGTGGCGGCGTGGGCGGGGGCGGCGCCGGCCGTTACGGGGAGCCGCTTCGAGAGCGAGCCAGAAGCGACCAACTGACCAGAAAATTAACCCTCCAGTCGATTCGACGGACCTGCTCCAGCGGAGTCCCGCGGACCGAGGAGTCGCGCCGCAGAGCCCGAGTAGCCACCCCCGCCCGCCCGGCCGATCCCGGGGCTTGCTTCCTCGCTCCTCGGAAGAGCGAGAGAGAGAAAGCCCGGAAATTTAATTGCTTCGAGATTTAAAGTTGCCCCACAACTGCTTCGAGCTGCGCGCTTGACTGTCCGCCTGAAAAATGCTCCCGACGGCCCGGCGCGCTCACTTTTTCGCGATGGCTCTCCCGCTTAATGTATCGGGGCTGAGGCGTGATTTAGCGGGGATACGGGCGATCCTCCTTTTTTTTGCTCTAGATTTGCTTTGATTCGGAAGTCCAACTACTCACGTTTATCGAAGATTCAAGACACTTTTTTCATGAAAATTTCGATTTACTAAAATGCATTTCTTCATGTTTCACAAATGTTATATTAATAATTACTGTAGTTTACATGAAAGCGAGGGCAAACTTGAAAAATTAGAATAATTAGTTTAATGATGAATCAAGTTAGTTGTAAGTATGAAACTTTACAATATACATTAAAATAAAATTTTCCAGACACAGTACTATACTAATTTTCTTCTTTTATTTTTCAAAGTTGCCTTATCCTTAGTATACTCACTACAGTAATTTATAACATAACATTTTTCTCTATGAATATATAAATTGCGTACAATAAATTTCGAATAAAACGTATAGAGATATGATAATAACTCAACACATTTTGAATGTAGCTTTAAATTTACTTTCCACAGAAAAAATAATTTACTAGAAAGATACATAATAAAATATTTTCATTTTCTTTAAACAAAAAAGAATACCAATAAAAAGAGCGAAGGTATATATATCAATCGCAATCGATAAGCGACCCTCGAAAAATTTTTGTTATTCTGGAAAAACAAGTCGCGCTCGCATCAATCGGGTCGCCGCGGCGCGCGGCACTTCGCGCCTCGAGCGAGCGAGACGCTGAAAAAAAGCGAGCGCGAATCGAGTCGGACGAGATAAAAAAAAAAGGGCCAGCGAGCGCGGAGAAGGAGGAGGCCAGACAGGGGCCGCGAGCACTGCCAGCGGAAGCGCATTCCCCAATAAAAGTCAACAAAAGACTAACGACTCATCCGGCTAATGGAAAAGTCCGAAAACAGAAGCGCGCGCCGCGTCTCTGCCTCTCGCTCGCTCGCGCACGCCCCCGCCACTGCTCATAATTAAGCAGACTTTTAGCAGATTAGATCCCCCCGAGACATCCAGTGCGAATCGCCGGCGCGTAGGTACGCGCGAGCAGACGGAAGGCGCGGCTGTCTTGAGTGGATGGACGATTGAAAAATGCCCCGCGATCGCGCGTGACGCGCACGAGGATTTTTTTTTTAAATCTGTATAACTAGGATGTTTTGACTTTTTAAGTGCAATAATTTAATGAATATGGTGTTGTTGAACTTCTTAAATAAATTTATTAAAGAAGTAATTTATTTTGAGTTGAAAACACGGAGTGTAAGGGTATACTGAGAAAATTACTACTTTTCTAGAGACGTCGTGATCCTCTCGATCTAGTAACAATTTGTACTAAACTATAAATAAACTAATAACAGTTTCTACTGATAATTTTTCTTAACCCATTTTTCTCAGTGATAGTAAAATAAGTTTTTTATGAGTTGGAATTAAATCGATAATATAGTAATGCGCATAATAGGTATCCAAATTAAAGAGTGAGTTAAAAAAAAAAGCTAAATACTTTTATTATCACGTCAATGACGACAATAATTTAATTGCCTCTCTATAGTCCAATGCAAATGATAGAATCAGTTTAGCTTTAATCTTCACTGGCCATCCCTCGTCGAAATAAAGTCGCATGGTTATTGCTTAGCAAGCGGTAGTGTGGAGATAAAAATTTACCTCTCGGTTCCCTCCCTCATTCTGCCCTGCAGTTTCTTGCTCCTACTTTGATATAAAATAAGAGTAGTAAGGGCTGGCGAAAAAAGACGGGCTGGCGTGTAAGCCCCTTGTCGGCATATTGTGCGACGATTCGCGGCTATGAAAACTCTGATGAAAGGGTCGGAGCGATTCTACTGCAAACTCACCCGGCAATGCGAGCGAGGGAAGTAAAGCGACGTAATAGAAAGGCTGCGGGGTTATTGGATTCTGCTCGTAACGGATTGACTAAATGGTGTTAAAGGTACACGATTTGCTCTTTGCTTTTATATTTGATAAAAGAAACAGTTAAAAATGTATAATAAATTAGGGAAAAAAAGGATTTAGGAAGATTAATCTTTAATTTTTTGTATACGCTGAAAAGCTGTGTAAGAAACTTTAAATATACAGCACAAAGGTTCTGTAAACGGGAAAAAAAGTAAATAGAATTTTAATTTTACATTGCAAGTAAACAATGCGCACTTTAAAATAACAAGAAAATAATTCCAAAATTAACCAGACTTTTTGTAGTAGTATCTTTATTGTAATTCATGAACATTTATCTATACATTTAATTCCGAAAAATACGTGCATAATACAATAGGATAAGATGAAATTTGACCCTAACGATGTGACCAAAGTGAAAATGGTCAGAGTCAAATTTTACTGTGCCTATATCAAAAAATTATTCGTTTAATTCAGAAAAAAATTATTTTTCTTTCACATATTTAACCGAACATTAAAAAAACGAAAATTTATTTGCTTTCATGCCAAAGATTGGAAAGTATAAATAAATAAACAAGTGGTACATAAAAATAAGTGTAAGTGCAAGACGAAATTGAAAAAATGCAATTAACGATAAGGAAGAAAGAGCGAGAGCTCTCGAACAACGGGAAAAATAAAAAGTACACGTAAAAAAAAGGGACCGATGTAAGGGAGGAGAGAGGGGGTGGGCGCAAAGCGGCGGGAGAGAATCGGAAGCGCGTGCTAGCCGAGAAGCGAAAGGGGTGCGCGCCTCGCCGAGGTGACAAATGGCTCGGAATAATACCAGCCGCCGCGCACCCGAGCCTCGGCTCTCAGTGAGCCAACATTCGGCTTCCGCTCCGGGCGCGAAAAGGGTTGCCGAAGAATATCGCGCGCTCCTTCCCGCACCCTCCCCGGCAGCGATTCATTTTTTTTTTCCTCCCCGGTTCTTTTCTCCTCGGGACCGACTTCCCTCGCTCTCCCGGTGACAATTCCGCTAAACGGCGCCGCCTCCCGAGACGCGACGCGGGAGAACCGCGGGAATTGCTTCGAAGTGTCCAAGTCACGGTGCCTTGGGATTTTTCGTCGGAATTCGTGCGCAATCGTCCTTTGCCATTCTTGGATTTGATTAGGTTTCTCTTTTTTTTTCTTTCTGTGCGAGAACAAAATTATTTTTGCCTGTTAGAAAATTAACCATAAATTGACCAGCATATGATTCATTTTCTGATAAAAATTCTGATTATAAACCTCGTGTACTGGCGGCAGTTTTGTGTTACAATCTGATCAACTTCGGATCAACACTGATGGTAACGTCGTATGGACATTATTGATGCGAATATCGTTACGATAAGATTTTCACCAGATAAACCGGACTTTATACTTTGAAGTATAAAGTCTAGAAAGTAATAGTATATTACGTACCTGGCCCTGGCTTATTTTGGGCGTCTAAGTTAAATAAGTAGTATAAACTGTTTTAGTCAGACATACTCGTTGTTTACTTCATATTAATTGTTATTAAAGTTTTCTTATTTTAGGCCTATTTTGCTGGTCTCATTCAAAAGGAATATTGAATAGTATATTACATACCTAGCCCTGCATAATAAGAAATATTTCAGATCACATGTAATTGTCGACCGAGACGAAGCCGAGGTAGACAAACATGTGATCTGAGGCTTTTTTATTATACAGGGGTAGGTATGTATACTATTTTACAGCCTAGGCAGGCCGAAACTACAATCTTTCGAAAACGGCCTAGGCCGGAAAGTTGTATTTTCGGTCCGCTAGGCTGTAAAATCAGATTTTTAATAGTAACCATTTAGATAGTCTTCTTTTTTAAAATGATTTAATCAACTTCAGGAATAACAACGACACTCGAGGTCACTTTTACTTTACGAATTTTAGAACAATTTGTGATTTTAAATAAAAGTACACCTTTTGACACTTGCATATAAAAATAAATGTTTAAAAAAGCAAACACGATTATTTTGTGCAAAAAGCATTAAATATTTTTAACCTCTATCACTTTCTTCTCAAAACCGTTTTAACATCTTTGTCCGCGCTTATGCGAGTCATCTAAATCGGTAAGAAGATTCTTAGCCCACTGGCTCGGAATGACGGGGCGAATTTTTTTCATTAGCTCCTAGTCCGCTCCCTTTAGCCGAGTCGTCGATTCTTTCCGCGGCGAAGCGGTGCGTCAGAATGGCTTGACTGATCCACTTGCCGATCGCAGGACGAGAGACAGAGAGAGTGAGAGCGTGAGAGAGCGAGAGAGAGAGAGAGAGATACAGAGTTCGCGAACGGGGGCGCTGATGAAAGAACCCGAGCGAAATCGTACCTTCGAGCCGGCGATAAAAAAAGATGAAGCGAGAAAAGTAGAGAGAGAGGGATAGAGAGAGAGAGAGAGCACAAGGCAGAGAAGGCACAATGCTACTTTAAATAAAGGAGAACTCCCATCCATTGAATCCATTGTCGATCTCTGACGTTGACTGAGCGAACGGGAGTTCCACCGAATCCATCATTTCCATAGAAAAGCTTAATTATTTTCTGATGAAAGAAGTCTCCTATCTTCCTTCGAAAGCTCTTTCTTCCCGACGCCGGACTATGTTCACCTTCTCTGCGATCTCGTTCCTTACGTTGATTATTTTTTTCACCTTCTGGCTAAATCATCGATATACTCTTTGAACCTAATAAGTTCGCACGCATCAAGCATGTACTTGTATTTTTATTAAAATGCCTGCTCACTGTTATTAAAATCTTCGCTAAAATAGTGCCCAACATTTGCCTTTTCAATTCCCCGTAGAAAGAAGCAATGCAAGCGGCACACGCGCGAATCACCTCGGCTGACCTACTTCCTCGCGAGTGCCTCGTCGTCGAAATTATGAAAGTCCCCGAGCCGTGTCCCGAAGCGATGGCTGGTGCGGTTCGAGGATCGGGGGCTCGGGTGGACCCGCGGGCGAGGAGAAGAAGGCGACGCCGCGCGGGAAAGGTCACGACGAAGAGGAGATGAAAGGGCCGCGCCCAGTCCTTCCCCCGCGCCATCCGGTGGCATTCAAATGTGGCCTTTGCCGCGCCACCCCGCATACCCCCTACCCGTAGCGACTCCCGCATCCTTTCTCCAACCCTTATCCCTTTTTTCTCTCTTTCTCTCTCAGTCGTATCTTTGCCGCTCTTTTGTCCTTTTTTCGCGACCTCGTTCGCCGTACTTCCTTTGCACTCGTAACATGTGGTTATGCCAAAATTTATTTCTCGTTTTTATATGGGACTTTGTTGGAGCTGCGATGCTTAAATTAGATTTTTTTTAGTAGCGTGAAATTTAATACATTCAAATTTTATTTTAATATTTCAATTTGTCTTGTATTGTCCCCTAAGCTTAAAGGTCAGAAGTGTCCGATTAATTGTAATATAAATAAATTAAAAAGGAATTAATTAAATAGCTTGTAAGGAAAACATTGAAAAATCAACAAACTCACAAAGGCACAAACTCACTGGTACTAAAAAAGCGATAATTAATTAACGTTAAAATGAAAAGGATAGCCACTGCCAAAAATGTACTTTTTTTAATATTTAATAGAACCATATGTAACGAAGGAATAAAATCTTGGATTATTCCTGAGGGTGAGCAAATAACCGAGACAAAACTAAGGGAATAACCGACTTTATTGTGTTACATATGTTTTATTTCCTATTCAACTGTACAACCCTTTGTTCGTTCGGAATGTGGAATAACAATATTAGAATTGTGTTTTATTTAATTTTTTTAATAATAGCATTTAATATCAAAATTAAAATTTAAGGGAATAAAGTATTACGGGATATCAAATGTTGCTTTTCGGATTAATAATGTGAGCTTTAAAAATGAGTTGGTAATAACACAAACGATTTCCCAGTTTATTGTTTTATGAACGTAACTTTATTTGACATGCTATTAAAACAAAAAGATTCAGTTGAATACATTAACGCGAGCGAGAGTAATCAACGCGATTTTATCAAAAATCTCAACGGCAAGAAGAAAAAAATCTCGCACGCATAATAAGTATACGGGGCAAGCCCGAAACAATTCGGAGCGGCCGGGGGGTTTGGGGGCTCGAACACAGCCCGAGCGATAACGGACGGCAGACGCAGCCCCCGCATCCGGCGGCAGCCAAACAAATGACGCTTGAAACAAACGAAAGACGCGAGCGAGTGTGCACGTCTTTTTTTTCGACCCACCCTCGCAGCCGCGCGTCTTTTGTTCGCGTCACGCGGCGGGGCGGTGGAACGCGCGGAATTCCGCGTTCCCCCGAGGGCCGAAAGACGGGAGGCGGGCCACGCGCCGGAGGAAGGAAAAATGTCGTTGCCGGATTTTTGTCTCGGTTAGTCAAACGCTTCTGCTTAATGGCGCGCGAAAGGAGCTCGGCGAGAGCAGGAGAGGGAGAGAGAGAGGCCGCGATATAGCGCGACGAGCGGATGAAAGGGACTTCCGACACTGACGAGTTTGACGCGTGGACTCTCGGTTTCCTGAAGGATTGTCGGGTTTGTCGGGCGCTGCTTGCTTCCGTTTTACGCGACGCCTGAATTGTTTGACTTTTCTATTTTGGAGAGCAGTAGGTGTGAGTTTTCGGCAAGGTTTCGTTGATTCTGTGCAAGGGGAAAATACTTGGTTCGGTCTTATCAGTATATGGATGTTACTACTAAATAATGATCCTGAATTTAATTGTTCAAATGTATCATTTTTATTTTCGTACAGATTCTCAATACCGAGGTACCTAACGAAAAAAAGCTCATTTCTATATACTGGGGAAAACTAGCTGATTTCAGATACGACGTTCCTTTTGCTAGATTACCGTAAAAAGAGCAGATGCTGTGATATTGCCGGAAAAAGGATATTTAGCAAGTTTCCCAACAGTTATTTTTTGTGGAAATATTTTGAACTTTGCTTGCTTGTGTTACAGGAATTTCGGTAAATCTTTTTCTTTGAGGCAAAACTTCTAGAAATCCTTCTTTGATACATTTTAATAACATGATACATTTGAAGTGAGCTCTTCTTCATTGTTAAAAATAAAATGTACTTTTCTTCGTTAGGGAAAATGAAACGTGATACGATATGATCTCTCTGAAGTAGATTTATTACAATACATAAGTGGAAAAGAATTTCACTGCTTTTACGATATACAGGAAATACACTCAATATCTTTTCAGTAAATAATTAATTTTTTAATTCAAAAGTAATATTCGATATAAAAAATAAAGTTATGAAATTTGAATTTTTTTAATTCATTGAATATTAACCACATATTTCGGTAAAACCTATGTGTCATTTAACATAAACTCTGCTTAAAACAAACACACTTAGTCATTCATAAGAAACAAAAAAAGTAAACTCGTCGGCGCGCCTCTCGATAAATTATGGTTTTGTGCGACGTCTGTCCTCGCCTCAATTCCATCCGCGCCTCCACCGCGTAATGGTTGCGAAAATCGTATTTTATCCCTCATTCGGGTATCGATGCCTCCTCGCGACGACGTCGAGCCTTTGTCTCGAGCCTCCCTCTATCCGCGATGCTATCGTCGCCGCGCGCAAAGGGGTTCGGGCGCAGTCGGAGCTTTATTTAGCAGATGATATTTACGACCCTCGAATCGCCTGCTCAAGCCCCAGCCGCCGGTTCCGCGTCACCCGGTGTCGCCTAAACTTTTATATCGTCTTTTCTCGTGATAGAAATTATCCTGAATTTCGTTTGGTTCCGGTAATGCAGTGAGAAATCTGATAAAAAAGCTTTGGTGAGAGTAAATACTAATTCTTTCTTTATGATGATATATAAAAGTGGAATTTGTATATAAATATGAATTGTCAAAATTTCAATTTTATAAAAGTTTAATAATAAATGTAATGATACCTTCTAATCGGACAAATATTTATTAGAATTTTCCATTAGATTCGATATTTCGTCGCTCATGAAGTTTACAAAATATGAAAATTGAAAAATTGCCCTGCTTAACTTTACTAGAAACAAATTGTCATAAAAATTATTTGCGATTTAAATTGCAATAAATCATAATTATAGTTTCCTTTTAAAAGAGCTAAGATTTAACTTCGACAAAATCTTAAACATTGCCTTCGATTTATGCACCGCATCCGCTTAAAAAAGAAAGCAAACTTTTTTTCGTACGACCATTAAATCTGGGATCCTCCGGTCAGTAATGAAGTCGACTGACTCAGTCCTTTTTCCTCATTATTTTTTTATTCTCATTCTTTACAAATAACGACGAAGAAGGTAAATTAATGAAATACGAAAGTGGAAATATAGAAGCGGTGGAAAACGTGATCCTAAGAAGACAATTCATTTTAGTACTCTTATTCTTACCTCATTATTGTATCGATTTAGACATTCATATTTACTTTTATTTCATTTTAAATAATGAATCAATATACCGTAAATGTGAAATATAAAACTGATTAAAATTGAAATTTCTAATTTATATCCTTGGGCTAACAGTTGATATGTTATCAAATTAAATAATGCCTACGCAATTTTTTAAATTGATTCTCAGTTACAGCATGTAAGAAGCCTTTTTTCAATCTTTGACGATGATTGAAAGAAGTAACATCATCCCCTCAACGCGAACAATTTCGCAAAAATTGAAGCAATGCTACCGTGTACTAAGAACAGTCAGCAAGACAGAGGAAATGAGGTGAGGAGCACCGGAAGCCGTGGGGCGGGCACGATTCAGAAGCGAGGCTCTCTTGATCAAATCATCCCCTAGCCGCGGGGGCGAGAGATACGGCGGAGTCGAGCAGCGCCGGGCAAAGCGGCCGGGTGGAGGCTGAGTTGTAAACAGCAGGAGTAAACATAATATGGCGAACGCCCCGAGCGGAAAAGGAGGTAGACGACCCTCTTCCGCGCCGGTTTCAATACCGCCGTGCGTCAGCCGCCACGGGGTTATAATGCGCTCTCCTTGCGAGCGGGGGCAAGTGCGCTGATATGCGAGCAGGCCAACTCGGATGGGAGATCGCTCGGATTGGATTCCTGGCTTTGCAGATTGTCGTGCTCTAGTCAACTTTATGAGAGAAAATGTACTTTTTTATTTCTTACCTGTTTAATGACGGAGGTTGCTAATTAATAAATGGAATTATAGCCTTTTAGGCGCTTACACTGCGACGTTTTACGTTTGTGATGAACGTGAGTCTGCTTCTTCTTGTACTCCTTCTTTTCCTCCCCTTTAAAGCTCGTCTATTTGTCTATCATTATATTTTTCCATATAATATTGATCGGATCTATTCCTTCTTTTAGATTTAGATCATTCTTTAATTTCCATTTGTTCTTAATTAAGATTCTACATTTTATTCTTCGATTTTTCATATAGTTTCATAATGTTTCTTACCATCTCTGTCTTCTATTTCGGTTTATTAAAACTGCACGTTTCAATTTAAAGAAATTCGCATAGAGTGGAATAACCGATGTTAACTACTCCGAAACGCAAAAACTAGTATACGATTCTTCTTTAGAGATATTTTTAATATTTGATAAAACTAGTTAGTATAAACACTAGAAAGGAAATAAACAGTTTTTTTATAAATATATAAAAATAAAATTCTAAATAAAAATGTAAAAATAAGAATCTTAATTTATAAAATTCTTAATTTTTTTAATTTACATTTTCTCGACCCACATGTAAATCTTTAAGCAATACACAATGAAGCGTTAATCTTTCTTTTTCCTTCATGTAAGCGGTAAGCACCACAGCGTGTAAAATCAAAATTATCAATCACCCCGGCGGACCGAATGAAAAATAATCCGTCGTAGAAGAGAGAATAGAAACACCCCTCCGCAGCCTTGGCCTCCTCCAAGAATAAGAATCGCCATAAAAGAAAGCTCGGCGTAGCAAGGAACACGCGCGAAGAACGGCATTACCGGCCCATTACAAGGCGATGCTCCGAAACTAATAATAACAAACGACCCGGTAACCCCTGAGGTCTAACGCAGGCCGGGGGATTCGTAATTCGTATAAATGATGGCGGCGACTATCGGCTTGTCGTGGCGCGCGCGAGCTCGGGGGATCCCGGATAACGTCTCGCATCCATCGAAATGGCCCTGAAATTAGATACCCCGCCGCCGCCGCGCTCACCCTCGTCCCGCGTTTAGCGTGTAGTCCGAGCTTCGACAAATTCGGTTAGCTCGGTGAAAAATGAAAGGTGGCTACTCGCCGATCCCGCCCCCGACCGTGACACCCCTTCTTCGCACCCTCCTTGCCTACAACAGTTTGGCGCGAGAGGCGACTTTCGAGCTGATGCGAAGTCGGTTCTACGTCTTTGCCAGTTCCGGACGCGTGGTGGTGAGAATATTTTATGAGTTGATTCTTTTTTATTGGTTCGAGGAAATACGGATTTGTAGTTTTAAAAGATAATGAAATAGAGAAATTCTGTTCTAATGTTTGATTTGGGATGTCAATATTTTGATGTCCTCATTACTATTAGATGAAATACTTGTTTTGTCAAATTTATCAATGAAATTCCTAAACAACGAAGAAATTACATTCCTTAGAAGGAAGTAGTTTGATTAATAAAAAATCATTAATACATGGTTTTGCATTTCTGAATTTATTAATTATTAAAGAAGAATTCGTATGATTACTGCAAATAGAAGCTCGGAATGTGTGAGTTACAACTTCCACCCCCTTGGAAATGTCTTACACAATTGCCTTTGGACCTTTGTTCTTATTAAAAGTCTCAAAGGCTATAACTCAATCAGTGCTGTCAAAGGAATTTGATAAAATCCTAGTAGAAATCGTGAAAATTTTTGGGTTCGTTATTTTATAAAATCAGTTTTTATCCAGCTACTAGTGCAAAAAGTGGCCAGTTTTAGTTTTCGAATATTCACTGGCCAGATTATGGCTAATTTGCGATTTCTACTAGAAAAAATTTCAACCAATGGACACAAGAATAACGCTAATTCTTTATAGACACTAAATAATCAAAAGAGATACACTGCAACAAAAATAACTTAATTCCATCTCGAAAATTCGTTGCTAACATAAACTATCCGCCAGCAGAAAGGATGAAGCCAGCGCATCAAAAAAAGAACGTAAAAAGTGTCCTCGTTCTCACGGCGTCACCTTTGAATACAAAGCAAGATCTGAGTCTCGGCTCTCGCTCTCTGCGCCTGCAGCTCTTCGCGTCTGGGTGTTTGCCGACTCCTCGACGACTGCAGCGCGAGCCGGGGGCGGCGGGGGCGAGAGAGCGAGGCGGCGGGAGTGGAAACAAAGACGCAAGTGCACGTACGCGGGAGGTCGAGGTGTCGACGGTCGGAGTTGGGTGCAGTTGGTGGGTAATGAGTGGCGCGGCCTCGGTCTCGTTGTTACCACGCAAGATGGCCGCTGCGCAGCCACCTCCTGACGTCACGGCTTTAATTTCGACGCTACGCGCCATACTCTGGTTCGCCTAACTTTCCAACCCACCCTCCTCCGACCCCAACCCCTTTTCTCATTTCTCTTCCTGCTACGTCGCCGCGCCTTTCTTGCGTCTCTCTGAAGGAATTTTATTTAAATATGGGGAATGTGCAGCTTTCTTTAGTTCTATTTATTGTACTTATAGTTTGAAGAAGAATCGCGTAAATTTGAAAAGAGTTTCTTCATTTTTTTCGTACGATATAGCACATGTACGCATATAAAGTATTAGCTTTAAGGAAACGAATGAAACCAGGTCCTTGGTGTATGTTAAACAATGGTATATGCGCTGAAAAATACCTACTTCTTTAAATGTTATGTATAATTAAATTAATGTGCGTTTCAAACTACGCACACACATAACTTTTGAGGTAATAGAGATTTTTTTAACGTAAAGCCTTTAAAATTATCGGTCTCTTTTTCTGTTTTTAATTGTTAAAATAAAACAAACAGCTAGAATCCGATAAATTATGTAGTTATTAATTCCTGCAAAACAATATTAGTCAATTGAACAGCGCTTGTCATGGTAACTGCTTATTTATGTTAAATTAAATTCCTAATAATGATAAAAATATTTTGACTCTAAATGATTACTAATTATTAAAAACTCTTCATTCAACAAATTTTTTTAAGTTACACCCTGCCGTAAAAAATTATTTTTATATTTAAAAAACATACACATGTTATACAATTCGGAAATGCAATATGCATAAAATTTACACTAGTTATCAACGTATATAAATTACAAAAAAAGCGATATAACCCAGTTAACTTATTCCACACACGGTGTACTCCAGGGTAAGAAAATATTATTAAAAAAAATGTGATGTAAAAAGGTCCTCCAGCGAAGCTGCAAAGAAGAGCCAGCAAGCGGCGAAAGCTTTGACATACTCCGGCGCTCTAAATAACGTAAAAGCATCGTCGTCAGCGGCGAGGTGGGCACGCGCGAGGCCGCCTTATCTCCGGCGCGGACCCGCGTCAATCCCACCCGAGCGAAATTCCGGGCGGCGTCCCTTCGTCGCGACTCCTCCGCACATGAAAGAGCCTCTCGCCTTCAGCCGGTGAAAGCACCGCGCGCGTATCGAGACGCACACGGGGCTGGTCGGCGCTCGCAGTCCGGCAAAAAGAGCGAGCTCCTCGCGCTAAAGAAATTAGAGGGATAATTCCTCCGACGAATACCCAATTTACCCTTTTCTCCGTGGGTGGGAGGTCGCGCGCGCGCGCACCCCCGGCCTTATTATCTAAAGTGCTCGGGTGGCTCTCCGAGGGGGAGGGGGAGGGAGAAGAAAAAGAGGCGACGGGCGCGCTTTGCGCGCGTACGGCAAAAAGAGCCAGGAATTCCGGGAAGGAGGCGATGCAATTTAAGCGGAGGCGAGGGACTCGCCTTTGTCTTTGGACGCGAGCCGCTTCTCTTTTCTCCGGTCTCTCTTTTAACCCGAGCGCGCAGGACACCGCCGCGGCTACCGGGGATACATAATTTCAGCGGGCATACGGGCGGTCCACCCGGGCGCCAGGCGCACACGTACGCCAGAGACGCCGAGATGGAAACCGTCGGCGACGCGATGGAGGGACCTTTTCCCTCTCCTTCTTTTTTTTCTCTCAATTAGCCGAAGTGAGGAACTTCGCGCCAACGGGGTAAGGCGACTCTTTGTAATTAATTATTTTTTTGATTCAGTTTAAGTCGGTATTTTTGGACGAAATGTTCGGCGAACAGATAAATTTTTAATCGCAAGAAATTAATAATCAATCATTTTATGTTAGCCTTTTTTACTTAAAAGAATTACTGTGCTAAAAAATTGTTCTTTGGTTCTATGACAAAGCTAAATATTATTTTTATTCAATATACAATATCAATTAGTAGATATTGCAGCGACACTTAATTTATGAAAAAAAAAACTGTCAAAGATTTTTATCCGTTACTAAAAAAAGGTAAAGCAGCGCTTGCTCACATCTAACGAGCGATATTCCGCCAAACACACGAGTTTATCGTGTAACCACTTCCCAAAAAAGAACATGGAAGTAGATCAAAGGGGCCGCAGTCAAAAACAAAGCAGATCGCTGCCCGACGAGGAATCAATCTCCATCAGCCGGCAAAAATCGCCTCATTCGCGGCTGTAATGAAAGCTGCCCATCTCCGGGCCGCGGATTTTTCGCGGTGCGTCAAAGCGACAAGGTCGGGACGAGCGGGGGAAAAAAGCGAGCTGGACCGATTGACGATGTCGCGACGACGACGTCGGCGCCAGGGACTCTTCGGCCTTTTGTGCCGGCGCACCGACGTTGACGAGTTGACGGCTCGGTGATACGACGCCGGGGAGAAAACGCATCGGCCGCCAACTATCCCTCCCCTCACCACCGGACTATTGATCCTCAGTCGCGCAGGTGGGTCAGGATTTTGACGAAGCTAGTTTGACGGGCGACACTGTGCACGCGCATCGCGCCACCGATGCGGACGCTACTACACTGATTTCGAGATTTTTCCATTTTTTTTGGGTGCCTTTGCCGAAATGGAGGTTGCTTTTCTGACGATCTGTAACAGAAAATTGATCGAATGTCAGTTTTTTTATTAAAATACTAATGTTAAATTTTTATTTAAAGTATGTTTATCTAAATCTGACAGTAATAGATGATAACCTATAAAGTTAAATGAGTGAAAAACTATACTAAAATTAGTAGAGTATCGTTCATTATTTATTCAGTTGTGAATCTCTTTTTATGAATTTTTAATGAAATTTCACTAATTCTAGTGGTTTTTCATTAATTCAACTTTATGCAGTATTATTGTAGCATAAAATTTGCATGTGCATTATCATGTGCATCATAATCTAGCATAATACAAATAATATAAGTCAACTATATTTAATGATCCATGTGATGTTTATTTTTATTTAAAAAGAAAATAAATCTATTAAATCATTTGACTTAATTGATTATTATACACTTACCTTGTAAAATTATTATAAAGTATCTCTGATTATTTATGTAAAATCGACTGTCTGACCAAACTCTGCCATATCTACTGAATTTTTTAGCTCAAGCTTTATCTATTCTACAATCTTCATCTGATTTTTCCTTCATGCATATTTTATAAGTATACTTGCAATATATTTCCCTTAAATAACTAACAAATAAAGTACACCGAATTTTTTAATAATCGAATCAATAGTATCAATTATTACTACACGGAAAGTCACATAAAATCGCAATTTTTCTACTTATTTTAACAAATGGTAATTTTACTTTTCCCAACTTTTTCTTCACTTTTCTGACTTAACTTCTTTTAATTTCAATGTTTACAAGCTTGAAACTAGGAAAGGAGTTATAGTTTTCCAAACTTTTTAATACACTAGCTAATTCGTGGTACACTATACTTTTTAATTCAACCTATTTCCCTGCAATGTCTATAACCAGCTAAATAATTCATACCAGCACATCGAACTTCTAATAAAAATCACCAATTTAAAAAAAGAGAAGTATTGCACATTAGGTCCATATCTCGTGACGAGCTGCATTCGGTGCCAGGCTTGGATTCCGCCGCGGTCGAATTCATCCATCGCGCGATACTCCCGTGCTCGCTAACAAGCGCGAGCGAACTTGCACGCGCGACAGAGAGAGATATAAAATGTATGCGTATGTGTGTGAGAAAGAGAGAGCGAAAGAGAGAGAGAGAGAGAGAGACGGAGCGAGCGGAAATGACGCGGAACGAGAGAAAGAGAGGCACCGAGCGAAATGGAGTCTTTGTCGCTATTTCGGCGCGAGAAAGCCATCGGGCCGATCGGCGAATCAATCCGTTTTCCCGGTGACGTTGACGAGGCGCCGAACGAGCCGCCGGCCCCCTTACCCTCCCTCCCGCCGGCGTGGCAGCGAGCGGCTCGTTCCGCTGCGGAAGAGCGCGGCTGTATTAAAAGGCCGGCTGCGGTCGCGCGCCCATCGACAATGGCGAAGGAGAGCCGGACGAGGAGGAAAAAGAAACGCCGGAGTGGGGGCGGGGGGGCGATCGTGAAATTTTAATCGCGCGACATTGAGGCCACGCACCGGCGATAATGCGCTCCGCCGTTCATTACGCGGATTGGCGCCGATTCTCCCTTTCTTTTTCACCGGGAACAAATGACCTTTCTTTCTCGAGCTCTTTGTGCACTCGGTAATTAATCGCCGATCGCGTAAAGTTGTGGACTCCGAGGTTTCGCGCTTGCTCTTTGTTATTCAAAACACTGTGGGCTCGTTTAGGTCGTAGAATTTTTGCGACCCATGGTTCGATTTGTTGCGGTGCCTAGTGCACTGCTGGGGAACGTAAACAATCAATATTGGGAATTAAATGAATGTTTTAAGAATTAATAACGAAAATTTGTGATAATACGAAAATAAAAAAATGTAAACGATTGCAAACGAAAATAAATAAGCGAATGTAAACAAAAATTAAAGCACAATCAGCTGTTGATACAGTGTGTAATAATAGTTGTAGTACTTCTACCGATAGGTGGATACAGCCCGATATACTTCCTACAAAATTCGTAATAATACGTAAATAAACGAATGTAAACAAAAATGTACAAACGTAATTTGATATTTTCTTTATTTAAAAATTAACAATTTAACAATTTAATTAACAACTTATGATGAAATCTAGAACTTACGAATGAAGCAGATAAAGCTCTTATTAATTTTTTCATAAATATAGAAAAACAGTGCACGTAAAATATTTTTAATTTGACGAGGTTTATCAAAGCCAAGCAAAAATAATTAATTTAATGCAACCTGAACTTGAGAAATATTGCGACTTATTTGTCGTACTTTAGGGATGCCAGCTCCATTATCTTTTTTTCACTTATTTTTCATTCGCCAGCTCATCCCGATTAATTTTTCATGAGCAAGCGAGTTCCCGTCTATCAAGGCTTTTGAGGATACGATGCGTTATGCGAAAATCGATGGGTGAATAGGTAATAACGGTCGGGCGTTAATAAGTAAACGCGAGCTGCCGTGTCGGCGTGTCGTAAAACACTTGGGGCATGTTTATGTAAATACAGATTTTGCACAATCAACCGCGCGTCGATAAAGCTCCTGTTTGTCACGCGCGCTTTCAAAATATTGTACCAATATCATTTTTCGTATTTTCACCAGCAATTATCAAATTATGGACATAAGCATAAAATATTAAAAATTTGAGGATATTGATAAATAATAAACACATTTATTTGGGTACATACAAAATTAAAATTAATTTTCTTTAGTCATCACATGAATACTAATGGAGAAACAGTACTCTCATAATGCATAAAAGTGAAAATACAAAAGCTATCACTTTTTCACATTTTTAGAGTAGAATCTACAACATTAATTTCGCCATTAACCTGATAAATTTATTTTGTGTTAATAAAACTTTGTCTAAGTTCAGAATTTTTCTATGTATCTGTTTCGTTAATTAATTAAAATAATTTTCTTACTTTAAAAATACGACAATAAAGTAAAATAATGTAAATAAAAACCTTACCGAACGTGAGTATAGTAGAACACTTGTTTCTTATAAATTTTAAAACAATAAATAATTAATTTCACGAATATCTATTTGAATATACAAAAAAAACTCCCTTTTAAATCGACACTCTTAAAAGGGACAACAAAATACAATCAGATTACAGAAGACCTCGAAATCCTCACTAATTTTTTACTAATGCATCTTGCGAATTCTCAATCAAACTGATACACCGAGCAAACAATCAACCCCACGACACCCTCGCGACGAGCCAAATGACAATTCCCTTGACCATCGAAGAATCACCGGTATATCCCCCGGCAAACTCGCGCCCACGTGAAAGAGTAAAGAGCATCGGTGAAATAATGTAGAAAATGGTTTGCGGGTTTTTTTATCTCGATTTCAGCGGCGCGCCGCGGGTGGCCCGTCGGGCCGTTCCGGCTTTTGTGTTTTTCATCAATCACGCGGCCTCCCCGCCCGCAGCGGCAGATATCGGGAGAGCGCGCGGACGGGAGGAGGGCGCGCACCGGCCCGTCCGGTTTTTACATGCGGCGCACGACGCGCTCAATTGCAATCGAGGCGAATAATTGAATCTCCTCCGCGCTCTCTCTCCGTCTTTCTCTGCGCACGTGTACACACGCCCACGCATGCATAACGCGCCCACGCTGAGCTTCGATCGACTCTCATAAAGCGGCCCGCCGAATCTTTATTTGGGCAACGGCTGCTTGTTCGGGCAATTTTTTTTTTTTTTTGCAAAAAACGGTACACGAATCTTCCGGGAGTTTTGATGAGCTTTTAATTTAGACGTCAATTTTCAATAATAATTACTAGTATCTATTAAGTTAATTATTTTATCCTTTTTTATAATTTGGATGGACAGATTGACCTTTAATTACAAAGTTTAAGAATATAAAAAATACAATTTGATGTATGATATAACTCATAATATAATATAAGATGAGTAGCCATCTACCACCAAAGATAAGTTTAATTAACTAAAATTTTGTCGTAAACGATTTAACTGCATTTTTGTAAATCAAATGGAGTGAAAGTAGTAATTTCTCAAAAGAAATTTTAATTTAATTATGAACGTGAATACGTAAACTTTTTCTGATATTAATAATTAAGTAATAATAAAATACAAACCTGAAATTGGCACACAATGGATTTCATGTTGGAAATAAACCTTTTAATTAAAGTTTTTATTGATAACTGTGAATTTATTTCATATATGAAATATTATTTTTTTATAACAAATGAATAAAACATTTTTTTTTATTGTTTTTATACATTTAGAAATTAATATGAAAAACAAACAGCCAATGGAGATATCGAAGAAAACGATATCAAATCAGCAACGCAAATAAAGAAATCTTGAAAGAGAATCGAACTGCGAAAATAAAATACAAATAACAATGGGAACATTTCTACAAATAGGAATAAATTGTCGATAAACTTATTATTTGCTACTCTAACACTGTGTAGGAGGAAAAAGGAATAGTGCGGGCGACAATTGGAACGAATGATATTTATTCGACATAGCTAAACAATGGATGATTTCTTTTTTTTCGCCTCCCTCGAATGAAGTATCTTCGTACTAGCACACGGGTACAGTCTGGGCAAGACGCGCGCTAGGGAGGGGCTCGATATCGAGCCCCGTTACTTCGACATCCTCATTGTATTGCACTGACAATAGCTTTGCGCCTCTCGCTTCCGTCTCCTTTTAAACGATAAAAATTCGACGCGGCGCGCCGCACGGCTAAATGGAAGTTGATCTCTATCCTCGGCTTACCAGCTAAAAATCTCGTACACTTATCGTTTATTTACAACATCGTTGGGTTAAGAATTTTACGGATAAAACGTCCTCGTTGTGTTTTACAGCTCCCTTGCTTCGCTTATTCTCCGAATTTCGGTTTACAAGAATCAATTCAGTGATTTGATACACTGAGGAAAAAAAACAGTTGTAGTTGCTGTGGCACAGTTGGACATTTGCTGCTAATAAATACGCATTTTTGTGTTAGCAGCAAATGTGCTATATAAACTATACAACTGATTTAATTTCTTATCTTTGCTGAATGCAAATAATAGTTTTCTAATGGACCACTCGCTTCTGCTAGAATCACATCTCCTATTTACAAACTACACTCGACCCTGCTTAGTCCCCAAAAGAGTGCTTGCTGAGTGATATCGTGACAAAGGGACGAATTTCCTTTCCACTTGGAATTCCATCGTAAAAAAACGACCGGGAGTGCGCAGCAAAGTCGCGCTCCACCCAGTCGTCGAACATTACTCTCTTTTCCTTTCCCTACTATTTTACAATCACAAATTATCGTAACACGTCTAAACGGACCGACGACCGATCGAACCAATGCATATGTACAGGATCCCCGCTTCGATGCCGCGCGAGCGAACCGGTGGCCTTCAGTAGGGCCGCCAGACGTGCCGGGGCTTGGGGCTGCGGTCGCGCCTGGGCCTGATGGCGTCGCGCTCGCCGATCTCGACCTCGGCGACCTCCTTCCTGCGCGCGCTCGTCGTCAGGTCCTGGCCGACGTTCTCCTTGTCCTGCTGGTGGGCGCGCGCCTTCGTGCTCAGGTCCACCGTACCCTCCAGCCGGATCTTCACCGTCAAGCCGCGTGGCTGACCCCCCGGTGTCTCCGACTGCGGCTGCTCCGACTGGGACGACGGCTCGTGGTCGTTTACGTTCTCCAGACTTGGGCGCAGCCTGCCCGATGAGTCCTCGTCGCCCAATTCCAACTCGGTTCTACGTGTGAATAAAAAAATTCGATATTAGAAACAGATTTAATTATTTCGATTCGATAAACCCTACAGAAAAGTATTGTAGTGAATACTGATGACAAAGTAAAAATTTAACTCAAATAGAAAGACTATCATTTTTCTCTTTTACTTATATTCATGAAGCTCTTCGAGGACTAATACAAATTATCTAATTAATCTTTCCATTACTAAAATCCTTTAAATTAAAAATAAACTAAAAGAAAAGAAAATAAATTAAAATGATAAAAGGATATTTAATCGGCGAATTACCTGCTGGGCGAAGTCCTGGGACTGTCTTGGGCATCGAGTGACTCGTCACTGTGGGAGCGACGCTCGAGCTTGGGTCTGGGCTCCTCGGCAGCGTCGTCCACTTCGATACTGCCGTCTGGACTGTCGAGGTCGCGACTTTCGCGCTTCACATCCTCGGGGCTGTCGCTGCCGGAGCGCCGTTTGCGCAGATCCTCCAGGCGCGACTGTTCCGGTCGCTGAAGACGCTGCTGGGCCATGCGCAGCGCTAACGCGTGCCACTCCGGCTCCAGAATGTACTGCTGCGTGTGGTACAGCGGATTGTAGAGCCAGGAGGACTGCGGCAAGAGCGGCGCGAATATCGAGCCAAACAGCGAGTTCGTCGCGCCTAGAAGATGAAGACCTGCGTCATTCACGAGAAACGATTTAGTCATCTACGTTGCGTCACTGTCGCGGTTCGTCGTTTTGCGTAATTTGTTAAGAGATAAATGAAGCATAAAACATTAAATGTTAGTTGTAAAAATTAATTCCTTTGTAAAAATTGATGTTTCTGATAATACAGCAATGTCTATCGCGAGGTATATGTTATGGTAAAAAGAAAAAAATTGGAGCAGAACACCAAGAGATGAATAGATTTCTTTTTTTTTTTTAAACATCTTTTGCATTTTTAAAAAGTTACTTTAAAGATAAAAGGTTCAATTAAATTATCGATTTAAAAACTTTATATACTTAATTACACTACTACATACAGTTTGTATAAATAATTTCCACAATAATTTCAATACAAATGATTTCTTTGAATTTATAAGAAAAAGATAGGAATGAAAAATAAACTGGAGAAAGTGACTAATGGTATAAGTAACGAGGAAAGTAATTGAAAAAAAGAATCACCTTGAAAGTGTGGATGATGGCCAGACGGACTGGAGTTGCTCGGCGCAGTGGTGGTGGTCGTCGTTGGCTCGGCCGTCGGTGGCGTTGGCGCGGTCACGGCCGCCGCCGCCGTCGTCAACAAGCCCGAGCCGACGCTTCCGGGGGACGCGGCGGGCGCCACTTCCCGCACGGAAACGCTAATCGGGCCGAGCTCCCCCCTCGATGAATCTTTAATTGGTCAAAGTGCCGTTCGATCAAATTCCAGCCAACGCAAAATTCAGCTCGTTTTTTGCGCCCCCTCGATTTTAGGGCGATTAGAGAATGTTTGTTTTCTCGACGCGGCCGGTGTGTAGTTTCATTCAGTACAAGATTTTAAATCGTTTAAAGCAGCTTTTTTTTTTAAATACGAAAGTTAAAAATATGAAAAACTTAATGAAAAATTTTTTAAATATATCAGTATTTATTTTAATGAGTTATTGAACTCGTTAGAAAATGTTTTCAAAAATGTAAGTTTAAATTAATACTAACTAATTAAAATATTGTATAAAGAATTGGTCTAAAACGCAATTTTAATAATAAATTTATTGCAAGTTTCAATGAAATTAAAGGATGTCTGAGAATGAGTACATTCATTTGAGATAAGAATATTATTGTTTTTTATTCTGTTTTTTCCGTAAATGAATAAAGAAGATTTACAAAAATAAAGATAGGGAGAATGCCCATGAAAACCCTTGCTAAATATTAATAGAAAATCAATAGAACTGTTATAAAATCATGAAGAATTTATACAAATATTACATACATAAATATTAATCTCTGCTTTAAACAGTTACCTGTTGCAATTATTACTACTGAATGGCGCGTGTAATCTCGATTTTTCTACTTATTTTAACAAATTACCTCTTGATTTTTCTCAAATTCTGCTTTACTCTCCCGCTTTATTTTATTTAAATTTTATATTTTCGTAAGCCCTAAACAGTACGAGATTGCAGGTTTTTCTACTTATACCTAAATTCGTGGTCTTTCTCCCTTTCAATTTAACTGATAGCCTGACCAATAAGGCATCATACTACTTAAATATCAAATTCAATCAATTTCACAAGTATATCATCGCTATATGTATAAAAACGATAATATCTACAATCCCATCTTACTTCCCTATTAAAGCGCCAGTCTGACCAATAAGGTATCGTATCACTTAAATTTTAATCCGAATCAATTTCACAAGTACATCACCTCTGTATAAACAAAAACGTTAATATCTACAGTCTCATCTTGCTCCCCTATTAAAGCACTAGTCTGACCAATAAGACATCGTATCACTTAAATATCAATCTGAATTTCACGAGTACTTCATCTCTGTATAAACAAAAACGTTAATATCTACAGTCTCATCTTGCTCCCCTATTAAAGCGCCAGTCTGACCAATAAGGTATCGTATCACTTGAATTTTAATCCGAATCAATTTCACAAGTACATCACCTCTGTATAAAAAAAAAACATTAATATCTACAGTCTCATCTTGCTCCCCTATTAAAGCACTAGTCGGACTAATAAGGCATCGTACCACTTAAATATCGATTTGAGTTTCACAAGTACTTCATCTCTATATAAACGAAAGCGTTTAAACCTACAGTTCCACCTTGCACCCCTGCCTAGAAACTGCACGAAATCTCCAAGAAAAAAAAAATAACCCACAGTTCTTACCGTTGGCCGGGGCGGGTAGCCTCGGCGACCTCTGCTCGATGGCGTGGTGGAAGGGGTTGAAGGCCGAGGCGGCGACGGCGGCCGCGGCGGTCGCGGCCGCGGTGGCCGCCGCCGCCACCGTCGTCGTCGGAGGCGTCGCGTGCGCGTGCGAGTGGTGCCCCGGGGGCGGCGGCAGACAGTGCGGAGGCAGGCTGCCCCGCGGCAGGCCTCCCCAACCCTGAGCCGCCGCGGCCGCCGCCGCCGCCGCTCCCTGATCCAGTCCCAGGTGTTGCAGACCTGCAAGCAAACACAAGTAATGCAGAGCTCACACACTCTCTCGATCGGGAGATTAATGGCGAGGAAGGCCGGCAATTTAAGGAAGACAGGCGATGCGGGCGGGTAACTGATAATGCGAGCCAAGTGCAACGAACTGTAGATTGGGAATGTTTACCAGGAGCATTGATCGATGCATATTGATGTTGCAGGAAAAGGGCAGCTGTTTTTAAAGCTGGTAGTTAAAGAGATGAAATAATAATGATGGGTTGAAATTGTCAATATGACTTTTATTTCAATATTAGTTTTTAAGAAATGACTTTGGTATCACTTAGATATTAGATTTAAAATATGTGTGTGAATTTTACGGTTCAATAAGATATTGTTTGCACAAGATATTTACCGACATATAAATTTTAGCTTTTGTTAAAGTATTGATCATTACACAATTCATTAAATTATTGTCTTTTTTAATCAATTACGGAAGTCAATACTTTTTGTTTAACAAGATGTTTTGCAAATTAATGAAATTTCTGTATACATTCTACAAAAATCTAAAAAAAAAAAGAAATTATGTATGTGTCTTAAGTATTCGTATGTACATAAACAAAAATATCCTCTATAACAAATTATCTCCGTATTATTTTTTCATTTCCGGTCGTAAAACAAAGTAAATAAATCGCAGAATGATTCTTAAAAAGTATGAACCTGCTATAAGTCAAATTTATAATTTATTCGGTTAATGAAGGCAGTATATTGTTCGCAATTTATAACGCCGCAACGCGACTCGATCCCAGTGTAAATAATTAATCGACAGTTTGCGATGTATCAATAGCGCTTATTCCCTTTCTAAATAATAGACAAACAATACTGGCCAGAATATAGTCATTATCAAATCGGTATTCACAAAAAAATTGAAATTTAATAAACATAATTAAATTATATCGCGATAAATAAATAATTTAAAGTAAATTTTAGATTTTTGCGTCGAGGTATCATGTCATAATAAACCCACTAACACGGGAGCTTTATTATTGTACGAAAATAAGAGCAGAGGAATGCAGAGCAGCAGAAAAATAGAGCAAAGCGACGGAAGGAAAATCGATGCGAGAGAAGGAGAGAGAGAGGAGAGCGCGAAAGCGGCGAAGAAAAGGGGAGGCAGAAAGGAGAGGCGATGCTTCGCTTAATCGAGGCAATATCGGTTTGCAGAAAACCGTGATCAATAGCAGATTATACCGTCGACTGCGTGCACGAGGCAGTTCGAAAAAAATTCCGTGAAAGCTGCAGAGCCGGCTATGCGGCGCGGAGAAAAATCTCGCGCGAACACGAGAGAAGGTGGGGGAGAGCTTAAAAAGGGAGAAAGAGTACAGAATGCACGGGGAAACAACTCGGTTGACCCTTTGAGGCGGTGAATAACATTTTTTTTTTAATTTTTGAGCTTTCATTTTGAAGGGAAGTCGATTAACGGTATCCCGCGAACCGCAGTGGATTCATGTTTTTAACGTTTATATTTATACAAACTTTCATTATTTATTAAATTAAACCTCCACATTTTATTATCAGCCTGTCAATCTTGAATTTCTTCATTTGAGAACCGGATGAATAATAAAGATAAAAAAATAGTCGAGGAACGAAGTATTGCTGAAAAACGAAATGCAAGAATAAAAAAAGGAGGTAGGAGAACTCTTCTTTCTTCCGCAAGTCTTCCAGCAGCGGCGAGAAAAGGAAAAGCTCGTAAAAGGCGACTGACACGAGTGCGAAATAAACAAATAAGAGAAGCCCGGAGCCGGGGGTGGGGGAGAGCAAGCACGTCGAGCCCGGGCCAGAAGGAGACGGACTGCGAGCGAGAAGAGCTCGAAAATGCAGGTAAGAGGAGACGGAGAACGCAATAAGCGAGCGCGCGCGCGCGCGCGGGCCTCTAAGGAAGCCCGCAGAAACGGAGCGAGCGAAACTGCAGCCGCGCGAGACGGAGAGAGGGAGAGAGAGCCGAGGTCGCCCGGAAGCCTCTCGCAAAACGGAGAAAGAGGGCAAAAGAGCGGGGGGAGAGGGGCGCGCTTGCGCTCCTCCGGGGAGGGGGGCGCCGGAGCTTTCCGAGGGGTAAAAAGCTCGGGCGGTAGAGTGGGGACGGCCACGGAGTCACTGGCGCGTGGGCGTGGCGGGCGGAGATTGCGGCCTGCCGGATTGGTTGGCCGCAAAGCCCTTTTCGCGGGAGGTGGCGGCGGCGGTGTGGCGCTCGCCGGAAAAAAGCCGCCGGGGAGGGGAAGTTTTTCCGGCGCGCGAGGAGCTGACTGCGTGGGAGGGGGGAGGGGGAGTCGCGGAGAGGGGCGCAGTTTTCTCGCGCTCGCCGCCGGTGGCGGTAGTTACGGCCGACCTCGCTGGCGGCGCTATTTCACGAGGGGATTATAAGAAAACGATAAGGGCGAGGGGTGGGGGAGAGCGAGGACAGGCGTGACTTGAAAAGCTTCGGAGGCTTAGAGTGAAGGGAAAGAGAGAGAGAGGGAGCGAGAGGGAGTTTTTAGCCGACTTTTCGTCGGCGAGAGAGCGCCAGGTTGATAAGGGAATAAATAGCGACGGGCTTTTCAGTCGTGCTCGAAAAGAGTAGGTTCCTACCTTATCGCAACGCTACGGCTGGTAATTAGTTGATGCATCCTGTGGGTATGCATTCTGTTTTATATTTCACTAAATTATTTGAATTTCTTATCTTTACGTAATTTTATGAAATGTGACCTACTTAAATTTATATAAGTATTCTATTTATTCGACTGTTTCTCGAATAAAAAGGAATTGGAATCAATTTAATATTGATTTAAAAAGATTCAATGGATCTCGAACTTTCATAGTTGATATACTGAATAGATTGTTAAATTTTTATTAGATTGCAATTAGACTAGATTAGACCCACGTATGATCCATTATAATTTTTGTGGTTAAAAAACTTTTTGAATTTTGGCGCCATTCAACCTTTTAACAGAAGATGTTACTGGCTCTCGGAAAAGCTCTGTAATTCTTACAGAAAAAGCTCCGTGATTATTATGGAAAAAGTTCCGCCCTTTTTATGGAGCTTCTCATATCGTTCAAGATTCAGATAAAAATTATAATTTTCTCCTAAAAGCTGCAATTGTTACAAACCGTCCAACGATTACGTTTTTTCATGTAATTATTACGGTATGCTTCACCGTAATTTATTATACTAACGTAGTTTTTATTTTATCAGTGTAGTATTGTAAATCTGCATAATTATTATAAATAACTTACAGCAGAATTATATACCCCCCTTTTTATTCAAGAAATTAATACAAAATAGATATATTGTAAACAAATTTAAATTTAAATACAAGCTGTTTCTGTCATTGGGAAGTTGAGTTTGTAAGTTCAAGTTTTGAAGTAAAAATTGACTTTCAAATGACGGATAAAAACAGTCACCTATTCAAACACGCAGCGAAAGCGTCGACAGGGATTAAAGAAGAGTACGTTTCTCAAAAATCGGTTGCATACAAGTCCATAGTATCGGCGATTCGTCAGAAGACACGAAAATACCGGCCTTAGTTGTTCATCGCAAGCGCAACTATTTCCCCGGCGCACTTCATCATCGCGGCACTTCTGCCGACACTTCGGCCGTATTTATCGATCGAACAGTCTGCTTTTAATGATGGGCGAGCGCGCGCGCGAGGGCGGAAAGGGTCGCGCGTAGCGCACTAGGCTTCGGCGGCGCGCTCATAATCCCGCGCCGGAGCGAGCGAGACAGCGGCGCGCGGCAACATATTTTCAATTTAATAAACCCTCGAAAATACCACGGGGCGCTCCCCCCCGTTCGGGGGCCGCTCGCGTGCCGGGGCGGCTCTCTTTGGACAGGGGCGATAATTCCGAAAACAAATGAAGACTAATGAGGGGAGGGCCCGGGCGCCTAACCGGTGGGGAAAGGGTTCGGGGCCAGGGTTCGCGCTCACGCGCCCTTTTAAGGAGCCCGAGAAATGTCGAGCTTAAACGCTCCGACGGGGGCGAGAAGAAGAAGGTGGAAGGCGCCGAGGGAGTTTCTTGCCCTGGCGGCGGCGCAGTTTAAAGGATGATGTATTATCGCGGCGCCGAGGACGTGTTGATCGCTCCTTTGTGGCGGCGGGGCGCGCCGACGACACGTGGGGTGCCCGATTTTCGGCCGAGCACGACAAAGGCGTGCTGTACGCCGGCCTGACGAGGCGGTAATTTTCGGAAACTCACGGTGTCGCTGCACCTTCTTTCATCTGTGTTTACTCGATCATTAGCTTATAAAATAGCGTGTAATTTATATTTTAACGGAATTTATATTAGTTGTATAAGCAGTTTTATAAGAATGATATATTGTTTTTCATACATTACTTTTTTTTTAAATTATTATTATACATTTACTTTTCTATATTATCTTTTTTACAGTTGAATTCATTGTATAAAAATTAAATGGCAGTTAGGTAATAATAATTACACTTTTTATTCAATTATAATTGCAGTTAAAATACTTTGCGTAGAAGAATTTGTTAGAGAAGTGTTACCAATATATGTAAATTAAATATCCCTATTCATAAGAATAGAGTAGAAAGGGATAGATCAGTTGTTTATTGCGAATTGCAATATTAACAAAAGTTAAATCTATATGATGGTAAATACCTTGTGTAAATAATATCTTACAGTAATAAAATTTACCGTCTTTAAATAAACTTTAAATCTATTATCTATTTAAGTGATATCACAGTCATTTCTTAAAAACTGATGAACTCTGTAAAGTCAAAAATAATAAAATAATATCACAGTAAGAAGAGAAATAAAATATTCCGGTTTTTTTCGTCACTTTCACATTTTAAAATAAAAATGAAAAAAAAAAGAATTATTCCGACAGCTACCCAAAAAAGTAAAAATAGAAAGAGTAAAACAAGTCATCGTACACAAATCGACGTTTCGTAATCCTTGAAAAAATATTTTCCAACCGAGCAAAGAATCTGGAGGCCGCGCTCGAAGATGAAAAATCCTTGATATTTATTTTTTAAAGGAAATCCGAAGAGCTTGAACTTAAAGAGGCATTAGGGAGCAAAGCCCAGTAAACTCGGGGAAAAGTAAAGAGTAGAGCCGCTCGTCCGGTTACCGTGAGATACATAATAAATTAATTCGCCCATCTCTCCTTGCTCGCTCGGCCGCCGCCGGCGCCCCCGCGCGCGCGCCTTTTATCTATTCAGATCTATGCAAAGCAGGCGTTAAAAAGCTCTTCTGCCCGCTTTCGAGGACTTAACCCTTACCCACTCCAGCGCGGCCCCGCTATGCTCGCTGGATTCTCTTAAAGTTAAATCTGTCCTTCTGCAGCTACTTACGTTCGTTCTGGATTTTGCATTTTAAAGCCTCGCTCGTTCCCCACCTTTTTTCTTTTTACTACTATCCGCCGTCGATAGATGTTTATCGTGTATTGGAGTTTCATTGCGTCTTCATAGATGACTGATTGCAATCGTTTGATAATTAAAAATCTAGAATCAAAGGACCCCATTTCTTTCATAGTAGAAAAATAGTCGATTTGTTTACACTGATGAAGCTTCGTAACTCAAGTTTTCATTGCCAAAAGTATAAAGTGATTTACAAGGTCTAGGTATTTTTACAGTATGAAGAAGATGCAGCAGTGAAAAAAGTCCATTTAAAATGAACATGAGAACGTAGGATTAGCTTCTACTAAAAGCTTTAATGGATAAAGGATCATAAAAAAACTTGTAAAATCTCGTTAAGGTTTTAATTCGTTTAAATTTTCAATGATTAATTAGCTTGTATTATAAAATAATAACTGAACTTTAAAAAGCTGATGACCGATTATTAGGGATGAAGATTACTTAAAAATCGTAAAAATATCCATATATTTGCTGCAAATTTAAAAAAGGACCTTCAATCATTCTACATATAAAATTGTTTTATTATGTACATTATAGAAATTATATCTACTATCGAAAGTACCAAGATGACATATTCATCGCCAGGTCAATTTTGAAAACAAGTCTTTTGTAATTATTTTTTAAAACGGATTTTCTCTAATTTTAAAGAATCTTGAAAGTTTTATTTAGATTAATTTTCTTAATATTTTACTAAATTTTTGGTAAGATATTTTTCGTGATGTTTATTACAAAAAATAAAAAAAAAACCTAAAGCAAGTCACCAACCGTAAAATGAAAAATTATATCAATTATACCACGTCAATTTTCATTATTATTAATTTGAAATTTTCGCCCGAAACAAATGCAGCATCTATCCATTGCTTGCGCCCCCGCCTGCTCGGGTTAAAAATCAAACAAACAAGAAGTAACTAATTAAAGCATCGCAAGCAGGACCTTAAAGCTTAGCCAAAACAACCGCTCGGCTTTTCAATAACCCGGGCTCTCGCAGCAGCTCCCGTCCCTTTAACACTGGGGGGGCTCCTTTCCTCTTTACACGTCGCTTCTCAAAGAGTGAGCGCGCAGAAGGCGCCCGGGGTCGGCGCGCAGATGCCGCGCGCCTAACTCGGTCGACTCGCCCGACCACCCCCCCTTCCCTCGCTCCCCGGACCGCCGCGCGATTTCGCGCCCGCGCTCGTTCTCATTATCGCGCGGCTGCTGCGTGGGTGGCGCGGGGATCGTCTTGCACGACGCCGCGTCACCTTGCCGACGGATCGAAGCGAGCGGGGAGCTATTTAACGCCGCGCGAGCTCGATTATGAGGAAACCCGGACGAGGGGAAAGAGCGCTAACAGCGCACTACAGGTGCTCGAGAAATCTGGGTGTCGTATTAAGCTTTCCTACGAATTTCTTCCGAATTTTGAAATGTATTATATTTAGAACTTAAACATTTAAAAAGAGAACTTTTTAAAATAATGTCTGAAAGTATTTATTATGTGTGTAATCCTTTATGTTGTTCCTATATAATTACTTCGAAATTACTTCATGTATTGACTTTAAATTTTGTACACAAGTACTAATGAATTATCAGGAACCAAATGCTGATTATCACGATGGTATCTGGATGTTATCCGTTGAATTTTTGGAAATTAATTTTATATTGTTAATAAGCTCCAACGATATTATTTACTTGTAAATGGACTGAAAATCCGAGTTTTCCAATAAATAAATGAACCTGTTTCAAATTTTCAAGGGGTTTAATGGATTATATTCAATTTTATTAAATTTAAATCATTTTAATGGCTCTAAAAATAACAAACTTAAGTATTTTTACTTTTAAGTTTGTTTATCAATATTTTTTATTTGCTTTTTCCCTTGATTTTTTTTAGTATTTTAAGTTTATCATTGATCTATACCTCAAATTTGGGAGATAGGAGAAAAATACTCAAAAATAAATAATAATAATAATACTTAAAACAAATTAAAGACCTCCAAAAAATATATAGATACCTGTAAAAAATAGAAAAGAAAATAAAAGATACAACGTAAAAACTGAAAAATCACGACCTCCGACCGAAGCGAACAATCTTCAATCGAATTTCCCCGGGGCCGAAAAAGAGAAGGATCGACGGGCTGCTATACCTCGCCTCAGCGCGAGAAGATAGCGGACGCTGGAGATGAATAGAAGGAGACGTGCGAGAGGGAGAGAGAGTTCGAAGGTCGGGACGACGAGGCGTCATTAGTTACCGTCGCCCTGCTGGACGACGGCGGAGAAAGGCGAGGGCCCCGGACGGCCGGCCCGGGACCTGATTAAAAGACGACGGAGGCCGGGGCTGCCGTCGCCGCCGCCGTCGCCCGAAATGTGACGCGAATTTAAAGGATCCCGGACGCCCCGGCACTGATTCGACACGGCCGCGCGCACACACGACGACTACGGGCCAACTACTTTGTGCTCAATCCTTTGAACCATCGCACTGGGAGATGGGACACGCCTTTTTCGGATCCCTCCTTTGTCGCTTTTTTAAAATTTAATTTTAGGCTAATGCATTTTTTTATTCGTTTTTTATTCGTTAGATAATTTTATTTGAGGCTGTTTTTAATGTAGATGTAGTTCAAATAATATTATACCAAAATCAGTAGTAATTCGGAGTTTAGTCAGACAATATTTAATATGCGGATCAAATTATGTTTAGGCAAATGTCGCGCTTAATCTGTTCCATTTCTAAAACAATTAAATAAAAAAATTAAACTACTTCTTAAACATATTATCACTTGAAGTATTGTAAATTTTAATCATGTAATTATTCAACAAGAGCTCCGGAAACTTCGTAAGTGTTCGTCGCTGAAAAAACGAGGGTCAAATAAAAGGCCAGAGAGCGAAGCATCGCGGAGATCCGCAGCAAGGTAGGGGGCGAAGTAAAAAGTCGCGAATTCAGTGCAAAGCGATCCGAAGCGACAGTTTTAAAACCGGAGAGAGAAGACAAGTCGGGGGGCCGGGGGGTAGGCTCCTAACAATCTTCCCCAAATGAGGTAAAGGCCACCTTATTGAAACAGGGGTCGCGATTTTTCCGGCCCCCCGGAGGCGGTTAATTGACACGGGGGTGGCAAGAAGTGGGCAGAGAAAAGAGCAGAGGCTGCCACCGCCGCCGCTGTTCTTGTTAACTCGAATCCCGTAGCGTTCGCAATTTTTCACCCCCTTAGACGAAAAGAGCTCGGCTCCTTCGCTCCAGAAAATGAGAAAAAACGAGGATAGAGATTGAGTTGGAGGAACGAAGGACGTTAGCCCAGCCTGAGCGGTATTAATAAAGGATAAAAAATGAAGAATAGAACCGAAAATGAGGTTCGACTTAGGTGCACGTGAGTGTCTGTAAGATTTATGAAGGATTAAAAAATAATTAATTTAATTTCTGTTGAACAATATAAGAATTATTTTGTTTTACTGAAAATCAAAATAATAAATTAAAAAATTCTTAAATGATAAATGTTTTTCAAAAAAAATTGTAACAGTTATGATATCTAATATATTATTAACCGACGGTAAAACAATGGACAATTCAAGGAAAATTTAAAAAGATAAAAGAAAACAAATAATAGAGAAGAAAAGTTAGCAAAGCAAAAGGTGGAAGATTATTAGGGAAGAAGGGACGTAAATGTTTGCTTCTCTCTGGGCGATCTTCTTTCGCCGAAGTTGTACCGCAAGTCCTCACCCTCGGCGGCAGTAATTAATTTTCAAAATGAGAAATCACGTCGCTTCATTATCCAAAGTAGGCACTTTGATACGCCTGGGACACTTTTGAAATTTATTTCCCTTTCAACTTCCTCCCAAGTTGTTACTTCCCTTTACCACTTAACTACTCCGACTGATGCACACTTTGTATTCATTTTAATTAACGAAGAAAGCTCTTATTAATTTATCCGCCTTTTTTCTCAGCAGATGCAGTTAAATTTTGATTTCGTATATTTTATGATCGACAATTTTTAAACGAACACCCTGATGTTATTCTATACCATACTCTTAATTAATTAATATAATTAAGAATTTAATCAGCAATATATAAAAAATTATTTGTGGATTTTTGAAATTTGAGAACGCTTAATTAATTTCTATTGAGTACAACAACGTAATTTACAGAGAAATAATGAAAAAGGTCGCGAATGAAATCGGAATTTCCAGATTACAAGCGAATCTCCTTTCATCTCGGCTCTCGCTCCTCTACAGAGGACTCAAAGAAGCGCGAAAAATTCCGCCGGACAATGGTGTCCCCCGAGTGGTCAATAACGCGCGTCCCGTCGGTTCTTCTGGATGAAAAAAAACGCACGACAGGAATTCGCAGAATAAAAAGAAAAACAGCGGGATAAGAGAGCTCCCGGGCGAGTTTCTCGGGTGGCAGTACCTTGAGGAGGCGCGTGGGTGTGGGAGCCGTGAAATTCGACTCCGCTGGGCCGGCAGCAGCACCTTCGCGCGAGCCGAGGTGGGACGAGCGAAATTTAATAACATCCCCCTAGTTACACCTCAATGGGCACCTTAACAACCCCCGGCGCGAGAGTGCCAGTATACCCACGCGCGTCTGTCTCCATTCCTCCTCGGTCTATTCATCTGCACTTCTCGCTTAACGCTCCCCATCCCACCTACGTCACGTCCCCGCTTCGGCTTCTTACGTTTCGTCCCTTACTGCCTCGTCTTCTCGCTCCTTACTCCCACGCCTGCGTTTGACACCCTAAGGCAGCTTCCGTTTATTAGAATGTCCATTTCTCAATTCGTTAAATTTTTAACTCTGGCAGATTTAGTTTTACGCGAGGGATTAACCCTTTATTTAAAAAAATATTTTTATTTAAATTTTTTTAACAAAAGAAGAATTAATTTATTTTAATAAGTTTCTTCGGATTTGCATAAGCATTGATTAAAAGTTAATTTTATAAAATTTTACTTGCATTGAAATAAATAAATTTATTATAAATTTTAAAAGATGGAGGACAAACTTGAGACGTGTGATAAAAATTGTTATCAATTTCGAAAAAATTACAATTTTTACTTTAAAAGTTGGAATAATTATAACAAATTTTATACTGTGAAGATTCTAATTTTCTCAAGAAGTAAGTTTCCAATACGTTCTCAATTTCAAATAATTTATAGTAAACTTTGATATTTATTTTTCTCAGTATGATATTTAATATTAAAACTTACAATGAAATTAATAAATTTCTAAGTATCTCAATACAAACATTTCCGTTGACTGTTTTTTTTTATATTTCAAAATAAAATGTATTTTTTAATTAAGAGGATAAAAAAGATTGTCATTAAAATCTCACCTTGTTCAAGTTATAGTCACGCCGACTGTCACCCAGGAAAATCCAAACTATACCCATTAATCGATCAACCGAGCATCGAGAAAGGGGTCTAGACTCTGACAAGTAGCAAAGCACGGATTCGGCCGGACAGCGGCCGAGCGAACGAGGGCGCAACCTGTGCGCCACCACGTGAACTATCACGGCGAAAGGGTTGAGCGCTACCGAAAGGCGCGCCCCGACGGCAACGCCTGTCGATACGCAAGCTGGGGTCGCCACCGCCGCACTGACCCTGCTGGTCAGCAAAATCGCCCGCTGCTCAATTTCGTACTCCCCTGAGCTTCGTTTACAAAAACCGCCGTTTAAAAAACCTCGTTTTGATTCGTTTGACTTATCGACTGCAAGTGTATTACGCAGAAGCGAAAAGCGAACAGGAAGCGTTTGATCGAATCACGAGGGAGAATTTTAAAACAAACCCGCCGTAGCAGCGGGGACGAGGATAACGCGCAATTTCGCGCGAAACGATCGAGTCGCAGCGGCGGGGATAAATTACATTCTGCGAGGTGGCGGAGATACCGGGAAGGAGCTCGCGCCTTGATTAAAAAGGACGAGGACGCAGCCGTGGGAAATCGAGGAGTATAAGAGCGCGCCCGGCCGATCGCGCCGAAGGAGGAGCGCCGGGCGTCAGCTGCCGGGCGGCGAGAGGTCAGAGGGGAAAGCGGCGCCCGGGGGGCGGCGGCGGCGCCGAGAGAATGGCTCGAACGAAGCTTCGTTAAGCCGCTTATCATGCCGAAACAATACACTGTCGGTGCACCAGTATCAGTGCCGCGCCATCCCTAGTCCCCCCCGTCCCCCCGTCCCGAAAGTATATATACGTGTGTACAGGAGGGCGCGCGTATATGCGCGGGGGAATGAGGCCGCGCGCGCCTCGGGCTAGTTTCATCAAATTTGGTGGCCCGAACGAGTTTCAATCGGATTCGAGCGACGCGAGAGCTGGGGAAAGGGGTGAGTTGCATACGACTTGGACTCACGTAGTCCTACTCGTCATATCAAGAGATTTTCAAGTGATGTTTGCGAACGCTTGTGCGCAGATGTACCGAAGAATTTTTAGAATTTTCAACTATTTTTATCTAAATATATTTGTTTACGTTTTAATTGTCTGTTAAGTTTTTAGTCGTTAGAAATCGAAAACTATTTTTATGTTATTCAGCTTTAAAAACAAGAAAATCATTTGAATAATGATTATCTTATAAAGCAAAAATCGCTTGGCTGACGTAACGCTGACTTTACTACTACTACTTAAAGAAAATATAATTATCTTAGGTGATATAACATTCCGCACAAAGTTACAGCCAAATAAAAAAATCTTTTTTTTTTTAAATAATCAGAACCATGATAAAACAAAAATTGTATGGCTCACCTGACTTCAGTGTTACTACTTGTAAGAAAAATAATGAATAATGAAGTTAGGGGTCATAAACTACAAAAAAGTGATAATACAATCGAAAAATCCAAAATTTGTATTCAAAAAGTAATCTGAAATACAATTAACGTAAAAAAGAAAAATGGTAAGCCTGACCAAACGCTGACTTTACTACTACTAGTTAAAGAAACATGACTGAATAATTGACTAAAGTGACCTAACACACACCGCAAGGTGACAAAGGTATTCAATATTATTTTTGAAACGTGATTGAGGTGTAAAATAAAAATCGTACGGCTGATCTAATACTGACTTTACTACTGCTACTTAAAGGAAACTAATGAATCATCGACTTTTGGGAAGTAAAGCACCGCACAAAATTCCTCGGGACTTCGACGTAGCAAATTCCATCGCCTCCTATCCGTCAAGCAAGCCTGTAATCCCGGCGACGAAAAGGTCCGAAAAGTTAGCTCGCGCCCGAACGCCACCGCGTCGTCGACGGCTTTGACTTCGGGCCGCTCGTATAACCGAAGGGCGGCGGACGGGGTGGCGTGGGCGGGATATTTAAAGGAAAAGGCAGAGTTCGCGAGGCACCGTGAGCGGGCTTCGGGATTAATCAGAGTCTCCTCTCCACTTAGACGGGCGCCGCGCGCTCCGAGGAAAACTCAATTTTGAAGCGGCGGCAGCCTCTCTGTGTCGTCGCTCAATTTTGACGCCCCTCGCGTTACGGCCCAGCCACCTTAAGTGTGCGAGGGCAGGAAGAAAGGAGGCTCCCGCCCGCGCGACGGAGATCGATGCACGCCGTGCGCGCACACTGCGTGCCGGCGAGGTCGTGCCTCAGCTTCGACACCTTCGGTGTAATCATTATTTTCACTTTACTCTCCTGTTACGTCGAACTGATTAAGATACTTCGGTTAATGAAAATCATTTTTCCCTCCTTCGACAATTTTGTTTCAGTTGTTTGTCTTTCTTTAAAAGCAAGAAAATAATTTGTGTAATGATTTAAGTATAAAGGTAACATGGCTGACGTAACGTTGACTTTACTACTATTACTTACAGAAAATTAAGAAATAATTTATTGTTAACTGATGAATAGAATGCACGTTAATAAAAATTTATTTAAAAAATATTCTTTTGAATAAATTGGCTGTATTAATAAAGCTATAAAAAACCAGTCATATATCGTTGACACTAGGATTCTAATTTATTATTATACTATAAAAATGTATCGCACTTTGTACGCTTAATTTTGGTCATAACTTTTTAAAAAAATTCTCCAACTTTCTTTGATTAGTCAAAATGAAATGTTAAGCTACATTGAGCCGAATATTTAGTCACTAATCAATCAAATCTCTTCTTTAAATTCTGAACAACATCCAACCATCACTTTTTAAGAAAGGATTTGTCGGTAATTAATTTTAGCAATTTAACACTTGGTTATCATTACCTATACTGTTTTTTCTTTTATATTATTTCAGAGCGGTTTTGCCCGTGCATGTATTAAATAAATAAACAATTAATTGTCAATGAACTGCGTCATGGGGAGAGAACAACTTGAAGTTCTTAAATGAAACTGAAAAGTACATTTACAAATCAGTAAAAAAAGATTTGTTACTCAATGAAAAACATAGTCCTAACAGTAAAAAATGATTTTTACTTCGAAACTAATCTATTTTTATAAGAAAAAAAAATCATCTCTGTCAAAAAACTGCGTTTATAATTTAGAATTTTTAGTGTTTATTTTTTGTAAATCATGACGATAACAAGCAGTATTTAGAATTTTTACCAAAACAATTGAAGCCGACGAATCGAAGGAAAAACTTAATGGGAGGATGGGACGAAGAAATAGGTACAGAGAGTGAGAGATAGGTACGGTGGTAGGGGAGACAATTGGGGGATTGTGGAGGATCGCGCGTTGACATGCAGTGGCGGCTTGGGGTCGGAAATTCAGTTAGGTAAACCAGCTCGAGGCGCGAGACGAGCAATACAGAGGTCGAGGTGGGAGCCGGCGAGGGCGGGACGATATCTCTATATGCGCGGGCGCGATCTAATCGCTATCACTTACCGGACAGCTTGAATCCCAGCGGGTCCTGCGGGTGTCCGAAGGGGAACGGCCTGGGCCCGAAGTGAAACGGGTGGAACGCCTGGTGACCTGCAAGTGCGCCTCATGTTTATGCAGCTTTTAATCGAATCGTCAGCGACGTAATACGGGTAACCCTCGACCCGGGGAGAATAATTTTCCACCGAGGATCATTCGATTTTAAAGTGACCGTGAAAAATTTTAAAAGACTTACGTGTCTTCGATCGCGGCTCCCTGGGACCGTCCACCGTCACTTTGATGGCCTTGGATAAAGTGGCGACTTGAGGTGGGGACGTTTGCAGCATTATCGTCAGCGTGAAACTTTTTCCTGCAATCAATAGCGGAGTACCTTTAAATAATACTGTTTCAGATTTATTTTTACCTACCGGCTGCTTTAAGCCTCGGTCACTTTCGTTACTACTTAATAAGTGCCAATTTAATTTAAGCTTTCGACTACATTACGTAAAGATTTAATGAATAAGACGAAATTCTATGAAAATTAAATGGAAAAAGACCTTGAAACTCTTTGTGCATTATTAAGCACAGTCTAAACTCTAATTTGTTTTGTAATAACTTTATGGTGAATTACGTTAATATTTTAATAATTTCTCTTTTCACGGTCACTATTTTTTTATTTAAAAAATTTAAATATGGTTTAATAAAATCGAACTGCTGACTCAATAATAAGATGGTGCTTTTTTAAAACACATAAAATTTTTCGTCTAAATCTGAAAATTTGACCTCTTACCACAATCAGTTTTCTCTGAAAGTTTCAAGGCAATCTTAAAGCACTCCCAGCAGATCATTCAATATATAGAAGGGCATGGAAATCGCGGACGCGAAAAAAAGAGAGCAGCGGCCGGTAGTCGCTTGAATAATCGATCGGACGGTCCCGTTTATAATACAGAGATTAGGTCCGCGCGGGAAGGCGATCCCGCGAGGCCAATGTTTCATGCGCGTGAGGCAAATTAAAAAGCGCCAAGGAGCGCCAGGCCCTTCGGTTTCTCGGTTTGCCGGGCCTTCATTATTCAGATCCAATCCCGCCGACCGCGAGCCGCGCATTATTTACACCCCACGACTCCTCGAATTTTCTCCGGAGGCGCGCGTCCGACTGGCCGACCATGACCCATGAACTGAGTTTCACGTATTCTGCTTTCCTTTTGGGTGGGTTTCACGGTAAGTACTATGTCGGATGTGGGTAATTTTTCTTTTTTATAAGGTTGAGGATTTACGGTAAATAATTTTCGACTTTAGTGCAGCAAACAATCACTTATTCTTCAAAAGGGTCAAGATTGTAGATTTATTATGTTTCATTTTTATTTGCAGATACCATTTTTCATTTATTTTATTTTTTTTTAAGATAAAAAAATTTTAAATTTACGATTTATTAGAATTAATCAAATAGATTCACTATTTAAAATACGAATTACAAGTTTTAAGCTAATTAAACATAAAATACAATGTTATTTGTGCGACTATGAAACTATGCAAAGATTTTGTTCAATTTTAGATACTCAAAAACATTTCAGAAATTTTATACATACTAATGCATTAAACATGAAAATACCTTTTAAACATTCATAAATTTCGTATCTTAATACCGTTTTCATACGCATGTCCATAAATTGCACAGAATCGACTATTAAAAATGCAACTCAATTTTTGGATATATTCCAAAAATTAAATTGAAATTTTTAAAGATTTTCTGTTTATTATAACTCCAATAAAACATTGAATTAAATTACCCTTAAACCACAATAAATTGTGCCATAAATTTGTGTGTAGGTACATCATCAGTAGATATAGCCATTCATAGCATTGAGTTACTGCCTTTCATTTGGGTAATAGTTACATTTATACGTATGGTTCTTTGATACGATTGAAAAAACGCTAGTATTAGAAAGCTCACAAACTAGCATACAAAATCCATTTTAAATTAAATCTTTCGGTAATAATTTGTTGCTCTTACTTTTTACAAAATATTAATTTTCTTTATTTATTTTTTAATGCCCTCCAAAAATGATACCTGGCCTCATCGGGGATAAAATATTTGCTTTATCGCGCCTTTGACACTGTCCGCTTGTGCAAATAAACATAATACATGCACTCCCAAATGAAACGTAGGGGGTTTCAATGGCCGCGTTCAATTTTCTGATAGAAAGAGAAAGAGGTGTTTTAGCGCTGTCTCTTCAATCAGTGTAACTCGAAGCTTTGCATTTAAAGTTTTGACTTACAGCTGGATTATTTTTTGTTTCTGTCAACAATTTCTAAAATTTTTAAACAAGTTTAAAAAAATAATCCAAATAATTCAAAATAATTAATCAAATTAATCTAGAATATGCGATATGAAATGTATACAATATTATTTGAATAAAGTATGCAATTTCCAATGGTGTTGTTATGTGGCATTTTTGTATTTAAATTGAAATATTGTATACAGTTCCCCACTATCGCTTTATATACGATATCAACCTTGTACAACTACCAGTAACCCATACATTAGACGAAAGTAAAAATAAAAAAAAAGTTTAATTTTATAAAAATTGTATAAATGCATTTCGATTTTTATTTAAAGAAAAATAATATCTAATAAATTCTTAGATACTCAAAAAAACTCTAAACCCAACAATTTTATCTAAACCCCGAAACAAAAAAGGCGCGTTTCTACCAGACGCGCATAAAACATTTTCACGAAAAGAAAAGTGCTTTTCCCGCGGATACACCCGGAGCGGCATGCGAGCCCGAAGCGGAGCTTAAACGGGGCCATTGACTTCCTGAGCTGCAGCGATGGGACGCTCGCCGGGTCGTCGACGGCTTATAATGGGGCGCCGCCGCCGCCGGATTGTCGGCCGAGCGCAAAACGCGCGACGGACGCTCGGGGTTTTATTTCGCGCGCCGGCCGCGCTCTCGGTTTTTACGGTGAACCGCGGCGTTTAACGGCGAGCGCGAGGAATTCATTCTGCGGCATCGAAAGTTTACCCGCCGCGCGCAAAACCTGCTCGGTTTGCCTTGTCGGTTTCGCAGGGTCGGGGTGAGGGCCGCGCGGTTAATTATACGGTTTTCCGCGGATATCCCCGCCGGGAGCCGGAAATTCTCTCGTATGAATTTGTACGGGGCTCGTTTAGATTGTGCGCTTGATTGTCCCGAATGGTTGGTAGTTATACGTTTTTAATGTTATTGTTTTAAAAGCTTTTTAGAACTTTTATTCAAATTTTTTTTTTATTTATAATTATGACTGAAATTTTAATTTTAAATTGTGAATGGAACTCAATAAATAAGGCTGTAACGACTACTTGTATTATAATTGAATTTATTGAATTAACTGGTGAATAGTAGTTAATGAAAACAAATCTTTTTCTCTTTTTTGTAGGATATTTATTTACACATTAGCCATTAAGATGGTCAACTGAGGTTCCAATAAAAAGTGTACTTTTAAATAATTTCATTTTATAACTCACGCACATACTAGTAAAAAACTTATGCATTAAATATGTTGGTTGTAAAATGTATATAATGAATAAATTAATTAAGATTGATATATTTCAGAATTTCACATAAAAAAGTTCATTTCAGGAATAGTGAGTTATTTGAAACCATTGTTCACAATTTTTATGTTTTAACTAAAACAAAAATATTGAAATTAAAAAATATAAAAAAAATCATCCTCCTATTTTGTGATATTTTGAAATCGTACAAGCATCCTTGCTCTCCGCGAACCGCGAAATATGAAATAAATCTAAAGTTGAAAAACGAATGTCTCATTCTCAACCATTTGCATAAACGAGCAAAGAACGCGAAGTTGGACAGTGGATCCGACGAGCCCTCGAGCTTTATTGCCGCCGACGGGCGTCGCGTCGGCCTGCGTTTATGAGGCATTATGCGCGCCTCGGCGGAAGAATCTCCCAGCACCATCTCCACTGAGCCCTTTGTCCCACCCCCCGTGCAACAGATACTCGCGTGAGTTCAATGAAGCTTGAAAGTCATGAGGTCCGTGCGCGGCGTGGTTAACGTCAGCTATATTTAATCCTTTGCATTGCTTGGTTTTTGAATGAATAATAATTGTTCAATCGTTTGTAGGTGCTTGAATTGTCAGTATGAGGAAGCAGAGACGACAAATAGATGAGATCACATAAAATAATCTCTTTAAAAAATTATATGTTTGGAAGTGAAGAGATTTTCAATGGATGAAATTTTTCACACGATCAGAAGAAAAGGAAAACGATGTAATCTACCACTATAGTTAATGTAATAATACGTAAAGCGCGTTTGATTCATTATTAATGTTATACAATGGAGTTATTGCTTTCATACAAAGAAAGCTTTGTAAATCTTTGAATTGAAGCATATTATTAAAAAATAATCAGAACCATGATAAAACAAAAATTGTATGGCTGACTTGACTTGAGTGTTACTACTTGTAAGAAAAGTAATGAATAATTAAGTTAGGAGTTATAAACTACAAAAAAGTGATAATACAATCAAAAAATAAAAAATTTGTATTCAAAAAAATAATCTGAAATACAATTAACGTAAAAAAGAGAAATGGTAAGCCTGACCAAACGCTGACTTTACTACTACTAGTTAAAGAAACATGACTGATTACTTGATTAAAGTGACCTAACACACACCGCAAGGTGACAAATGAATCCAACATTATTTTTGAAACGTGATTGAGGTATAAAACAAAAATTGTACGGCTGATCTAATACTGACTTTACTAAAAAGCTTTGTAAATCTTTGAATTGAAGCATATTATTTTATTGTTGTTTCCATTCGCCACATTCTTTAAACCAATCAAAATGATAAAAGATTGCCAATGTGTAATCGTTAATCGAGACGCTAACTACATTTATTTCTGATCAATCCGTTATACATTAAACAAAAGCCCCGGTATCCATCAAAAAAGAAATGAACGAAAAAAAAGATCGATTCCACCGGAAGGGATGAAAGCAGCGAGCGCGATAACGTGATAAAACATCATCGACGAGCGCGCGAAAATGAGGACGCAAAAAAAAGAGAGAGCGAGCTACCCAGGGCAATCGACTAAAAAAAATCGACCAGTGTGGTAAAACGTCGAAAAAAAAAAGAGAAGAGCTAGCGGAGCCCTCGACACCTTTCGGCCGTATTAGGCAAATATTTTGCGCGGGAACACGTCGAATTGACGGATGGTCGGCGCGCGCGCTCGCTCGCTCGCTTCCGTCCGCACACACGCGCCAGGTGACGCGGGGGTGGTAGGAGGAGGGCCAAAAGTTTGCCGAGGGATCGCACGGCGTTAAAAACTCCCCTGTTTGCGCGGCGGCGCGAGTCGAGGGGCCCGGATCGTTATTTCCCCGAGTGTTTGTCGTGTTTTAAGATTCTGACGTTTTGACTAGCCGGTGGCCGGGCGCCCGGGGACGCGGCTTCGGCCTCTGTTTCGCGTGTCAGGCCGCTTTATAAAAATGACGGCTGACGCCTTGCCACGCCTGGACGCGCCGAAAGCTCACGGCTTCCTCCTTTCATTTTTCTGATGAAATTAAAAGACCTGGGTTGACGCTCAACTTGGCTTGCAGATAGCAGTTTTAAATTGTTTGGAGGGTATGAACCATTTTCGACTTTTTTTTAACTATAGTAACAATATATTGCCTTTCTAATTTTAAAAATAATTTTATTAATTTGAGTTGAGACACGAAGTCATGTACATCTATGCAAATTCAATGTTCACCACTTCTAAAAAATCAAATTTATAAATTCTAAAATTTTAAATACAATGATTTTAATAATGTAGCAAAATAAAACTAGATAAGCATGCTCATGGAAACTATAAAAGCCTAATAATAATCTGTAAAATATTAAATTATTTAAGTTACACATTGAGTTCCATTACTATAGACAAAATATAGACAAAAGAAAATGATATGTGCCTTAAAGCTTTACATAATTTCGTAAAATAATCATCTACAATGATTTCAGTTCATAATGAAATAGTTAAATTTTTGTTAATTTAATAATTTTTTATACTGTAAGTATATTATTTACTATTAAATCCTTTACTAGGATGTATAATAAAATTAACGTATGCATTTTTCCATTTATTTTAAATTCTCAATACTAGTAAAGAATCAATATATCAGACAGTAAAATAACTGAAAAAAATTAATTATCTGTAGGAAGCAACGACCGAGTAGAATTCGATCCACCGTACAAGATAACAAGTCGCAAAAAGAACGTCTGATTATTGTCTCGGCGCTGAAAGTTTTTCACGGCGCAGTGATTAGCGAGTGCTCGTTACCGGTTTAATAAGCAAAAAGAAGTCAGCGGGCGGTACCTCCGCGCCGGCCAAAAAGTGCCGAACGCTCGGCTGGCTCCTCGAAATCCTCGTAAAGAATCCTCGCGAGCTCCTGCGCGGTAACGAGCCGGCCGGCGATCGCCGGCCGTGTAACGCCCCCCGCGGGGACAAAGAGGCCGCGCTAGCGTGAAAAGTAACGAGGCGCCGACTTTTAACGAAACAATCGAAGGCGGGAGGAGGAGGCGCTTCGGGCGACACACCGGGAATTAGCATTCGCGGGAGGAGACAAGGAGGCGGAGTTCGAAGCGGGGATTTTTGTTAATTTTTAATTGGCAAAAAAGAGGCGCGAGCGAGGGAGATCGACGCGCGCTCCGCGCCGGCCGTGCATGAAGATTAAGCCCCGGCAAGCGCGCGCGTCTCTGACGATCGCCGGAGAGGCGGACGCGCTGCCGAGATTGGCCCGCGCACGCCGGCCGACTCATTATTGCATTACGAAGGCGCCGACGGGGAGCGCGTCGTTTTTTCGCTTTGTTTTGCTCGCGTTTTTTTTTGTTGGATTACGTATCGCTCGAACGTGCGATAACGGGATTGAGTCGGGTGCGTATAATTCGCGTCAAGTGTGATTCATATTATTGACATGTCAGTTGAATTCTTATTATATTAATCATTCAAATAAAATGTCACTAAAATTAGAATGAATAATCTCTCGAGGTGCATATACTTCACTAAAAGGGATATATACATATTATACAAGTACGAGGTTGAATCGGCATTCAAATTCCAATGACCTAAAACGAAAACTAACTAACATTTAATTTATTTGCGTTTTTTAAGAACTATATCTTAGAAGCACAACTAATCTCGTACTTCTTTCTTAGACATTTCGTTCACCGGGGTAAGGTTGAATCGTCTTGTAGAAAGAACGGGCGCCGACCCTCCTCAGCTTTGACGGACCTTTACGACTTATTAAATCATTTCTGCGTGAACTCACGCGAAACTCCCCCGCTGCAGTCGGCGGAGCTATTCGTCTTCCGAGACGCTCACGAATGCGCACACACATACACACACGTGGAAGCCGTGAGGGCGCCCCCGGTGCCTCCCACGGCAGGCGAAAACAAATAAAACGGAAACTCAATCGGGAAACCGACTTGCGTGGATCAAGCGCCAGTCGTCGCGCCTTTGACCGAGCGCCAGCCGAACACGGCAAATAAGACGGCCCTTTAAATTGTTAGCGCAAATATGACCCGGTGGACTGCGGCATTCTTTGCATAGTGGAAATTTTATTCGATTCGCGTAAACGTTATTTCTAATGCCACGTAAATTCATTTTTTAGAAGCTACACAATTTTTTAAATAAATTTTACAAGATTGATAGTAACTCTAACTTGCTCTTGCTCGTAAGTTCATTTAAATGTGTAAATATTTACTGAAATCAATTTATTTTAAATAAAAAGATAGGAACAATTCTACAAATGTTGTTTAAGTCAACCATTTATATTAAATTACAATCAAATGAAATCTTAATTTTTAAAAGAAAAAGTTGATTACTAAAACTAATTGTTTTTTTTACCAAGCGAAAGCTACAAATATTTTTCTCCAACAATTAACAAAGTGCGACGAGAAAGAATGATATTCGAAAATCCGCGTCATCCGCGAAGCAATAATTCAGGCGCTAATCTCGAATTTTTCATCGGCAACTACGAGACGAGCGAGGAGATGCGCGAACGAGCGACGGAGAAAACAATAAACAGGGAAAAAATCCGGCTGTCGGAGCCGGGCCATAAATCTTAAGTCCGTCGAATCGTCCGGCCGTGCACTTACGATCCGTCAAAGGGGCTAAAAAGCGGGCGAGGCGCGAAACCAGCTTAAAATCCGCCGGTGCACACCGGCCCGTAAATTGGCGCGCCCAGGTGACAGCGGGCCGAAGGTGAGCCCCGCGTGACGAAGAGCCCGAAGGACATCGATCAGAGGATCTGCGCGGAGCGGGAGCTGTCGATGGCCTTCCCCCCGCCCCCCTACTTCGGCCCCGCACGCGCTTCCGCCGGGGCAGTCATAAAACACGGGGTAACTCCGGTATTTATGCGACGACGTGCGCTTCGCCGTTTTTACGCCCCACCCGCCGATCGTTCTATATTTCTCTCTCTTGCACTCGCCTTTTTTTTCCTTCTATTTTCGCTCTTTTTATCTGCCGTCAGGTCTTCGTTATGTCTTTTTCACCCTGACTCTTATGACTTTACGCTCCGTCACTTTCCCTACGCTTCAATTTTGTTTCGCGAAATATCTTGTTTTCCTTCTTTATTAGTTTCTGATTTTTTTTTAAATTGGAATGTTGATATTTCAGATTTTTAATTTGTACTTCAAAAAATATATGTACATGTAAGTATACTTCCAAGTAAAAAAATTGTAATATAAATTTTGTCGATTAATTCACTTAAAGTAGTGCCTGTCTTTTCGACTGTGAAAAGAATGCCCATGGATTAGTTGTGATTATAAAAATAGAGACTTCCTTGACATACAGTAGTAATTTTGGTAAAAAATAATATTTCAATATTCCTTTTGAATGAGACCAGCAAAATAGGCCTAAAATAAGAAAACTTTAATAACAATTAATAGGAAGCAAACAACGAGTATGCCTGACTAAAACAGTTTATACTACTTATTTAACTTAGACGCCCAAAATAAGCATCTTTTCTACGAGATAATAAAAATTAATAGGCCTAAAATAAGAAAACTTAACAATAAGAATAAAAAAAAACTAACAAAGAAAATAACAGATATTTCTGACTACAACCGATTGTACTACTTATTTAACTTAGACGCCCAAAAATAAGCATGTTTTCTACGAGATAATAAAAATTAATTAGGCCTAAAATAAGAAAACTTAACAATAATAATAAAAACAAACTAACAAAGTAAATAACAGATATGTCTGACTAAAACTGATTGTACTACTTATTTAACTTAGATGACCAAAAAACAAGCTTTTCTCGCTCTACTGAATATAACTCGCATATTTAACTTAAACGACCAAAAAAAAGCATTTTTACTATGAGATGATCAAAATTAATAGGCCTAAAATAAGAAAACTTAACAATAAGAATAAAAGCAAAGTAAATAACAGATGTCTGACTAACATTGATTGTACTACTTATTTAACTTAAATGGCCAAAAACAGGCATTTCTCGCTCCACTGAAATATAACTCGCATCAGTGCCCAACTCCAAATTAAAAGATATGACCGAATAGTTAAAAAAGCTTCACTCTCTTCCGAAAAAATTTAGCCAATACCTGGAAAACCGAAACCGGCGTAGCGCGCGGTGCAGCCCGTCACCTTCTTTCTCTCTTTCGCTCTACATTTCGCTTTATCCCCCGGCCTCTCTCCTCATCGCTCTCGCGCTCTTTGTTCACCGCGCATCCGCGCGTCCGAGAGGTTGACGCTAATCCTCGCCGGGGGTGGGAAGGGGGGTAGCGAGGGCGAGAGCCGAAAGGGGTGCCGAGTTGATATACGGTTCTGCGCCAAAACGATAATATTCAGCCCCTTCACATCGGCGAGTACGGGCGTGAGTTTCCGCTTTTCGCTCTCTCACGCTGCCGTTCGAGCCCGGTGTTAAACGCCCGGAGAGCCGCGTAAGGAAGCCCGTATGCGCGCATTTGGGTCAGCTCGAGCTTCGCAGTTTTCAGGAGCGAGAGATTTTCTGCAGTTCTTTCGAAAGGCCTCGTGGAAAAACAATCAGCATTATGAGAGAAACTTTTTTCTTTAAATTGCGGATTAAGTGCTTTTTGTTACAATTTCGCGGTTAAATTGTTAAAAAGAAAATTAAATTAAATTTACATGAAACGAAATATAGTTCCACAAATATAAAAGCTCTACTCAAAATTGTAATAGTCAATTTTAATGTTCTCGCAGATGACATTGTGAGAAAAATTGCAATAGTTTCTTAGAAAATTTATTATTGCTGTTTTTATTATAAATGTAATAAAGTATTTTTCTTCATGAATTTTATTTAGTGGCAAATTTTTCTTTTTAATTTGGTAAAAAACAATAAATGTCGTTTGAAATTGTAATTGTTTTCAAACTTAATCAGATCTTCACTGTTTACTTTTATAAGATAAACTGCGATAAAAATCCTCCAATTATATTAATAATACTTGTATGATGGTACAAGTATTATTTTTTTATCAGTAGATTTTTGATAATTAAAATACTTCTTCCTCAAACAAAAATTGTTAAAATTAATTGAATTTATTATCGTTCCTTTATATCATTCGACAAACCAAAAGTTTTTAATGTTTTTATCGATCATACAGGAAGAATATTTCATTAATACAATAATCATTCCTAAAAAAACCGATAAAAACTTATGATTTATCGAAAAATTATTACATTTAGCAAATTTTTTTAACACACTACTAAATAATAATGCTCTACCGAAAATTCAGTACTTTTAAGTCACGAACAAAAATCCTTAATAATTGCTTCGTTATGAGAACACTTACTGCAGTATCGTCATACTCAGTGCCAATTAAATAACGATTCGGGGAAAAAGGCGTCTGCTCAGAAGCGCCTGAGCGCACTTGCCGCAGCATCGGCCGCGGATCGTTGATCGGCCACGTTATATGCGGGGCGCGGGTATCCTCGTCGGCGGAGCCGGCCCCGTAATGCAGTAATGAGGGCTTACTGCCATGGAAACCAAAGCCGCTTATGCCCGGCCACTCCTCGGGCCCCTCCCGACTGTGTGTGTGTTCACGGAATCGCTACTCTCTGCGCTCGTCGGCGTACGTGTATGTGTACGTATCTGTGTGTATGCGAACGAGTCTTTCCGCGATTCGTGTGCATCGATGGGAGTGTTCGTGCGCACGTACGTGGAGATTTCTTTTGCTCACGCGGAACGGCGATTTCGACTGTGCCTCTGTTTGATTTAACGCCGGGAATTGTCGACGGTATACAGTATTTTTTTTTTTTGCCCGGGAGATCGTCGCTCTTTTTTCGGGCGATCGGTTTCGATTTTACTTAGAGCGCGAGCACCACCCCGAGTTTTCCTGCGGCTGAAGTGGATTCCCCTGTTTTGGCATACGAGCAGACCCTCGCGCCGCGCTGGAATAACAAGCGGGAATTGTAAAATAAATTGTTTAAGGGAGGAGCTCTTTCCGAGATATTTTAAAAATCGTTATATTTGTGGAAGTTATTTTCAGTTATTATGAATGCATACCATGGATGGTTAACGTTTCCTCAAATAATTGAAAATATTGTTTGAAATAAATGAAGAATAATTTCCACGAAAATTTAATTTACATTTTTATTTAAAGGATGTAATTGATACAATTAAGCTTAATTAACCATCTCGTGCGTCGGATGTATCCAATAATTTGCTGTACATTCAATTTTGTGGTACTTGAAGATTTGTAATACATAAAACAAGTAAACATCGAATGTAGTACATTTTTTTGAAAAACTTAAATTATTAGAAATCTCGTAACTCTAGAAAACCAAATTAGAACTATCCCAATAAGTGATCCTTCCGTCGGAGCGTCTCAAATCGGCCACCACGGACATTCATAAAAAGCAGACCCGCTTCGATCGAACAGTATACCCTCGACTGCTCTCTTGAGCGGCCGCGCCTTCGCGAAATACGGCCGCGCAATCGAGTCGAGGGGTGGAAAAAAAGACGACGTTCGATCTCTCAAACCTCGTAATTTCCTTTTCCAATTTGCCATAAACAAGTCGACCAGCCGCTCGTTAAGCGGCGACGCGTCCGTGACTTTTTCTTCTCGCCGCCTCGCTCTCCTCGCCCGAAAACTTTTCCAACCCGCGCGTTTATCCAACGGGGGGCCGATAAGGGGATGATCTGTCGGCTCGTCGAGAGAAACAGAGGGAACGAAGGAACGATAGCGTTTGAGTGCAGTTGCGTCGAAGATTAAAACAGCGGGCGAGGCTGACGTTAGGTTTATTCGTACTACTTGTCGAGATGTAAAATTTTTTCGAACCATCTAAAGTTAAATTGGTAAAATACCACTAGAATTAGTGCAATTTCACTAAAAAATTCATAAAAAAAGCTAGACTATTTAATGATTAGTGGAGCAATTTCTACCAATTCAACTTTAAAAGGTAATTTTCAATTTCACTTGTCCTATGAAATATCTAAAGTTAGAATTTAATTTTAAATCGAATATTTTAAAATGAATAGAAGTTGCCTTCTTAAAAATTTTTTGTGGTAAAAAATACATTCATCCCGGTAAAATTACTCAAGCAAGACCGAGGAATGCTGACGGGGGTTTGGTAGCCGGGAAGAAAAATCGGACTTTAAAAACTTTGCTCTTTGCTCGCCGGCCCTTGGCGGTCGAGATTGTATATAACAGCGAATTATTCACCATGCCGCGCGACTGTTCCTTGCCTCGACGGCGAATCTCCGACTCCGCGACTTTGCGCAACGGCGGCGTGAATTATTGACGCCGTGGAGCGGCGAATTAAAAAATGTCCTCGGCTGTCGCCGGCGGGGGGAAAAGAAGCCGGAGCGAATGAGAGAAAGGAGAGGATCGGAAGTCACGGTTATTTGAGGAGTGAATTAAAAATGAGGCCGAATAAGGGCTCGTTTACCGAGCCACCTTAATGCCCGGCTCTTCGTCTCCTCTGGCTCCGTCTCTGTCCCTCTATCTCTCCCTTCGAGGGGTTGAATCATTCAGGGCTGACGTCGCGACAAAAATCCGCTCGGTCGATACCATTCTTCTAAACTCGTTTTGATTTCCGGATTTTTAATTTTCTAATTATCTTTTGAATAAGAGTGCAACTGCAATAACTGAAAAATCTTTGTGTATAAAATAATCTTGAATTTCTAATAAGTGAAATTAATCTGTTTAAACAAGTAAACATGTTAAACATTTTTCGTATATATATGTTTTGATTCTTTATTCAAATCAAAAAAATATGACTTCCCAAATTTGATTATCTTTTCCTCAGAAGAATTTTGGCTAGATGGCTTGATATTAAAAGGTTCGTTAATTTATTTATTCTGACTAAATATGTTTAAATTTTAAAGAATTTATATTTATAAGATACATCAATTCCTTAAAGTTTGAACTATTTTAAATATTTTTTCAGCTGCACCTATCGTTTTGACGGAAAATTCTTGTTTTTTTCGTCTATAGGTTCTTTAATTATTCGCTTTATTTTCAATAAACGTTACATTAATATTTTTAATCTTGTAAATGCAACTTCACTTAAGGAAACTTTTTACATGAAAAAAACTCTCTATCAGTATTCTATTTACAACTTAAAATTTAAAAAACTAATGTATCACTTAAATGAGCAAATAATGAATTATAAAAACGCAAAGAAAAATATGAATCGTGAAGCAAAAAAACTCGCAATCTCTTTGCCTTCCCAAAGCCGCTAAATCCCCAGTCATCGAGCAATCTTCGCGACAGCCGCCCCCTCGTAATAAATGAAACGGCAGACGATCGTAAATAAAGCGCGAGTCGTTCTTCCGCCACCGGAATCGTCGCAAAACCACCCCAGAATGCGCGGACTCCGTGCCAAAGCACCGCCCCGTGAATCCATCGCCGATGGCAGTATTCCAACGGCTGTATCGTCGCGCTTTAAATGCGCAACAAAGCAGTGCTTGCGACTCACCTCGGCCGCTGCGCCCGACGAACCTGAGATCGTTGAACTTGGCCACCTGGTTCTTCATGAGGGCCGTGCAGTTGCGCAGCTCCGCGCAGCAGTTCTCGTCGTTGCCCGCGCGCACCGTGACCAGCGTGCCGTCGCCCACCTCGCCCAACGCCACGACCTTGAACGCCACCGGCAGCGTCTTGTTCGAGCGCCAGTGCGTCGGCAGAACTGTGCACACCACGTGCGGTGAGCCTGCGAGAAATCCAAAGGATTTTTTTTTATAAAAGAAGTTATCATTGTTGATTGGTTGTTTTGTAAGATGCTAGTCGTGATTTTTTGTAAAAATACAGAATTTAAACTTTGGTAGAACTTTCCCGTAAAAATTACGGTAACGCTCAAAAATTGGAAGACAAAACATAAAACCGAGGGACGGTTTGCAATCCTGAAATTTGTTACGGGTTAATCACTGTAATTTTTATCTAAAATCTTACCAGAAAGTTCATTTTTTAACACAAGAAATCAAATATCAAAAAGATATATTTACTGTAAAAGAGAAAAGCAAATATTTAAAACGTAACATTTCCAATTAGAACCAAGATTAATAAAGCAATAAATAATTACAGAATTACACAACTTTTACAGAAGTAAAAATGAGCGTGCCACTAAATTGAATTTCCTCATAATTATTACTGAGTGCAATCAATTTACCTATCGGCGTCCGCTAATTAATTTTTTACCAAAAAACGATGACCCCAGAGTTAAATTTGAAGTCTCTCCCCGCAATGCATCGCAGCATTAATTGTATTTTGTAAAATTTCAATCTGCTCGTTAAAATTGAATGCCATTACCGTTAATGACGCGTCGCCGTCAAAAAGTTTTGCAAAATAGCTGCTTAATCAAATTTTTGCGCGCGGCATTATGAAGCGCGCTGGCGCTCGCGGGAGCAGCCGCGACCGAGCCGCGCGGAAAAGACAGAGCGCGAGCGACGAAGCCTCAAAACGATCAAACCGCTAATGTGCAATAGTGGGACAGGCTATTGATTTTTCGCTTTTCCCGCGCGGTCGATTCAATATTGCTCGCGCGCGCCGCGCAAATGCATAACTTACCTCGCGGGGCCGCCGCCTCGTCAAAGCGCCGTGATTATACATTGTATTTCGGTTACACTCGCGCGGGGCTAATGCTCGAAATTTTGGCGCGCGCGCGCGTGCCCGTTTTTCGGCCGACCGAACGCGAGGCCGGGATTCCGCTGGAAAACCGGCGTAACGCGATTCTTTTGAGCTCATTACGAATGCGCCCTCGGGTTTGAACGAGCCGCTTTTATAAATTGACAGCGCGAAGGGGGGGATGATTAAAAAGGTTACAAAACGAGCGCGTAAGAGCGGCGGATACAGCCCCGGCGTCGCATCGCTATCGCTGAGAGGGGTTTCGGGTGAGCGGGCGGAAAAAAATTGTTGATTTTAAATGTTCGCCCGTGCACTTTTTGCATGCAAATCGGTGCAACTTCGTTTTCGCGATGCTTTGTAAAGTCCGGGCGGTGCTTTACAAGGTTACCAATGCAGCGATGCGTTGTGTCAAAGAGACAAGTGAAAACATGCAAAATGTGAATTTGCTTCGAGAGACACTTCCTGTTTACATCGAATCAATTACTACTTCAATAGCATACAAGAGTTCAACTCAAGGAATTATTTGAACTATTGTTAATTAATTAAAATTTAACAGCTATTTTCTCGTGAAATATTAATTTCATATCGATTTCTGTAATAAGAGTCACATTTCACTATTTTTGTTCATTTTACCATTTGCAGTTGTTAGATTTAATCGACAAAAATAAAATTGCTTTGTTTTTTATTCTGCTCACTATTTCTGCAGATGAAATAGTGAAACTAAGCATAAGATTTTTGTGCCATTGCTTATCGAATAATTTAACTGGTGCACAGTTACATAAAAAATTGATATTTTAAATAAATTCTGCTGCTTTTTTCAAATTTGTTCTATTCAACTTTCAGATTTTTTTATTCTTTTGAGATATAATTATCTATAACTGAAAACTAAAATATAATTTTGAAGAAATACGAACCTCTTTGAATTTAAGCATTCATGATTTATCGCTTTAATTTTCATTCAAATGACGTTAAAATTGGTGAAAAACTTTAATTTTGAATAGAATTTTTTTAGATAGTCTATATAAAAAATAAAATTACATTTAAAGTAAGAAAGGGCCCAAAATGCATATACTTAGTTCTCTCAATTGCGAAAAAAATTAAAGAAAATATCATCAACACGCAGTTCCGCTCAACGATTAAGCAGGATCTTAAAGCGATCCAGTAAACGGTGGCAGCATCCGCGTGACCGCGCGACCACGGAGCTCTCACCGGCGGTCTCTAAATCGACCGCCAGCGGTCAAGCGACACGAGCGAGGCAATGGGACCCACCGGTGCGCACGAGCTCGCCGGGGTGCTCGGCGAGGAGGCCGTCGAGGGTCCTCTCGGCGAGGAGGTCGGCGGTGAGGGCGTAGTCGGGCAGCTGGCCTCCGGGCGCGCTCGCCTGCTGCTGGGCCTGCGTCTCGCCGGACAGGTGCATCGTCGACCTGCCGGCGCTCCGTCGCAGCGACGACGCGACGCGGGACCGTCTCAACCTGCCGCCGGCCTGCTGACTCAGCTGCAGCTGCTGTCGGTGCTGGTGGTGATGGTGGTGGTGGTGATGCTGCTGATGCTGATGGGGATGGTGGTGGTGGTGGTGGTGGTGGTGCGAGTGGCTCTGGCCCGGGGTCGAGGGAGTGGCGACCTGCTGCTGGAGGCGCGAGGGTTCGGAGCCGCTCGCGTAGTTTTCCACCGCTACGCCGCCTCGTGCATCTCGCGAGGGATTCGTCATCGGCCACAGGTCATCGGCTCGACGCCGTCGCGGTGCTGCCAGCCATCATCTTAGCCTCGCCCACCTTAGACCTTCGCTACTTCTTATAATGTTAGATTTAAAATTTCTTTTATTCACGAATCAAATTAATTTAATCAAAATTTTATTTCAATTACTCTATTCCCTATACAGAATACGACCGACTTATTTTAATCCCGCTGAGACGAGCTTGTGCTAAACGAAAATTTGATAATTCACCGTCGCGTCATAACGAGCGCATCCTGTAAGACCCGGGCGCTAAGCGATTTCCGTTAAACGTCGACGGGTGGGCGAGCGCGGAGACACGGCCTCCCGATAAATTAGATTTGTTGTTTTCCCCAATTCGAATTCCGCCTCCCCGTTCGTCTCGGGGGCGCGCGCGCTCTCCCACCGCCCGATCCTTTGATCCTTATTTCATTATCCCGCCGACGGAGGATCCGCTTGCAGATTCGGCTGCCTCACCCTTGCTCCTTTTTTTCGGGGACTCGATTGCCAAGTCGCGAGGAAAATTCGCTTTATTGGAATCGAACTTGTCGTCGGCTGCGTTTTGGTCGCCGAGGAGGACGCGAGCGACAAGGACGAGCCTCGGCGCCGTCTCGATCTTACGCTCGCTTGAGCGACTGGGAGCACAATTCGCGCAAGTATTTTATCATCGGTCCTATAGGAAATAATTTCGACGGTGATTGATTCTGATTTTTAACGTTACTATTTATTTATTGATACTTGGAGCTTTAATTAATTGAAGTTTGGAATCATCTTTTTTCTTAAAGTTTAAATTTAAAATAAATTTGTTTATTTGATTATTTTAATTTCTTTAAATTATGAAAAATATGGTTTTATTTTAGTGACACAATCTTCATTATAATGATTTTCGTATTTTTCACACAATTTTTACTGTCTCTATATATTGTTAGACATTCGTAGTAGTTTTTTTAAATAAATGAAGTGTCTAAAATAAATACACAAATAATAATAAATCTTTATTTTAAATAAGCACTGTCACTTCTTTTCAGATATCTAGAAATATCCAACACTGTACATTGTTTTTTAAATCACTTCAATTCCAGTACTAGTTCACTTTAGTCAACGTTAAGTAGAATCTCTTTTCCCTTTATTATACTTTTAGTAAAATTCACTGTTCATTGAAACACACAAATATCTAAAATGCCCGTCGTATTTTCAATAAACTAGATGACGTCCTTGATGCTTCGATCACTGCTCATATCACAACCGATCAAAAAAACACTTCTACCGAGTCCTTGATCCCATTCACCAATCGCGCGAAAAAACAAAAGAAAAGTGCGAAAAAATGCGTAAAAGAAGCGCGAAAAAATGGAAAAAATCCGCAAGTTAATCGCGACGTCTAGGAGCGGGCTCGGATCGGTTACTCGCCGATTCCGGTCTCTCGGGCGCTTAGCGTCGCGCGGTCGTCGGGTGGGAGCCGCGGGAGCTGCGGCGCTCGCTCACACGCCGGCTGGCTGCGGAAAGGTGGCTGGCGGCTTCTGCGGTGGAGCCGCGCGCGGTGTGGTTGCGGTGTATTTTTGAGGCCGCCGCCCCCCGGCCGCACACGCACACCGCCGCTGCCGCGCCGCGCCGCCGCCGCCACCTCCGCCCGGCCGCGCATTGGCGCGAGAAAGAGAGGACGAAAACGAAACGGGAAAACGCGCGCGCGAGAGAGTCGCCGAGGCCGAGCCCCCACCCGGGCGCACGTGGGCAGATTTGCGCCGCCACCGGGTGGTGGGAGAGCGACGGTTTTTACCCCCCGCGCCGCCACCGGTGGTAGGGGAAAAATCGCTCGCTCGCCCCCACCCCCGAGCTTGCGAGAGCTTTCGCCGAGAGCGGCGCGGTGCTGCGAGTCCACCCCCTCCCCCCTCGGCGGCAGAGCGAACCCCCCGCTCGGCTTTTTATCCTCGTCGCGCGGAAACCGCCCGCTCGCGCACTCTTTGACGATGCCGCTGCCGTTGATGTTTTATTCCGACGGACGAGGCGGACCCCGATGCTCCCGAGGCGCGGACCGACGCGGAGGGGTGCACTTCTTTCGGTTATCTTCGCGCGTGGGATCTTTGACGAGCGGATCCGACTTGGCTGTTCATATTGTGCGGTACATTTGTTGCATTTAATATATTTTTAAAAAACGATGTAGCTTTTAGCAGTGCAGATGATTATCGATATGCATACAAGAGTCATTTGATACTTTAAATTCTGCGTATAAATATTTTTTATTTACTTCATGGTAGTTTGTCGGATGTTAGTTTTTTTATATCAGTATTAGTAAAAGTAATTAACTTATATAAAGTAGTTAAAAATTAGAGGCTGAGGCATTCAGATTTTTTAGTTGAAAAATAGTACTGTATGTTAACAACTGAATAGTTTTTACTTAATGTGCCTTCCAAATAATTTTCAGAAGTAGTAACATTTCTTATCCAGCAAGCCTCAACTTAAGTTTTCAAGAAATAAAAACTAAAAAAATTCATTTTACAATCTCCGAAAACCGCACAAAAATGAACGAACCAACCACGCAAAGAGAGAAGGAGAAAAAACTTGAATCTCCGAGTCGAAAAGTCGAAAAATTCAAATTACCCGAGGCGCACCGGCATCGTTAGGGCCCTTATTGAAAATGCCTCCTCGCCAAGACTGTCTCGCGACCGGCTGCGAAACGACACTGCGAAGAAGGGAAAACAAAGACTCGGGAAACCCCCACGGCCGTGTAGTTGCGTTTAGCGCCGACGAAGAAGCGGAACTCCGCGGGGGAGGGGGCGCCGACCGAGTCGCCTTGTCCTAGGGAGAAAGAGAAAGAGAAAGAAGGCACCCCGACTAGCGACGAGGGGAGAGACGCCGCCAAGGAAACTCGACGAGGGCGAGGGTGGGAGAGAGAAAGACAAAGGCTCTCGAGTGTATTTTGCGCCCGAGCTATTCCGTTACGTCGTCGCCCCGCGGATCCCCGTCGTTATCGCGGCTCGATTTTACTTAAGGACCCGAGCCCTATCACCTTTCTTTTAATTTCTCCGCCGTCCGAGGTATTCTCGCTTCGGTCGGACTTCATCGAGCCGCGGGAGTTGTGGAAACGACGGAGGAGGGGGATATGGGGGTCATGATGCGCGGGCTTTGATTAGGACGCGAATGACGCGGTAGTTATAAAGCGCCGGCGGTGCGCTAACATCGGCGACTAATCTATTTCAACTAAATTTCGCGGTGCGCTGCGCAGAAATTTGCGGTCGGCAGTCACTCGCCGAATAAACGCTCACCGCTGCAACATTATATTTACTCCGAAAACTGGTCACCTATCAACGGAGTCTGACTAGCACTCGCCTGAGGAATTCTCATTTCACGTTGGCTTACCACATCATACGTTACAGTTTGATAAGTTATTAAAAAATGAAATTGATCGCTCATGTTGCTGGTTCAATTCTTGATAATTTTATCGGCGAATAAATGCATTTGAGTGATTGACTAACTGATCAGTAATTTTATTAAATCGGCATGCACTTTTTATTATTTTTCCATTTCAAATAAAGAATAATTTATTTGGAGCAAATTTTATTATTAAATCTACAAAATGTTCTGTTAATGGAGAACTTTGAAAATTCAATTAAAAAATTATATTTTTTTCTTCTTCAAGCTATTTTTTTTTCTAAAATTATTAACAAAAGAAATTTTAATGCAAAATTAATTGTCCCAAGATCCTTTTTATATCGATCCAACTAAAAAGAAAAAAAAAGAATCAGTCCTTGGCGGAAGAGGCAGCTCAGCCGCGGAGCGCGGGGCTCGTGCAAGATTAACGCGGGAATCGTTAACGGGGAGGGCTCCGCAAGTGCGGGGCCGGAACAAAAAGGCCGCGGATCCCGTTGCAGCCCCGCGGGGCGGACAATGCGAGGGGGTCGCGGTCCCGAGGCGCGGCGACAATACCGAGACCCGCGAGCCCTCCCTGCACATGCGTTTCCGGGTTGGCGCGCGCCTCCGCATTGTCTAGCGCCTCGCTCTAAACCACCCCCACCCCCTCCTACGACGACAAGCTCACGAGAATTCAAGGCCTTGTCATAACACGAGCCGCTAAGCGCTCACTAATTTGGCCAATTGTTACCGTCGCGCCTCGCACGTCTTTTCCACCGATACTGCGGGATATCGGTTACTTGTGTATAGGAGAAGTTCCAATGGTTTGATTGAAACAACTACTTTTCGCGTATCTAGCTGTCATGTTCGCTTTATTGTGGATATATAAGTGATTTTTCATAAAATATATATGCGAAATGATTGACACGAAAGAAATTTCTTTTTAGTGAAGGTGGATTATATGTTAAATTAATTAAAAAATTGTTTCCAAAGTAACTTTTACTTTTTAAGTTTTAAGGAAGAAACAGAGCTTTCGAAATACCATTTTGGTTAAATTAGTGTAAGCTTGAAGTTTCATGAACTCGTACTTGGCGAAAGTTTAATGTGTTTGTAAAATGGATTTAATATATTTAAAAAAATTGAGCACACGAAGATTTTTATTATTTATATAGAATATAGGTACAAAGTTTCAAAAGCGTAGGTTCAAAAAGGGACCTAAATCGATTTACAATGAAGTCAAATGCATAGCATGCAAAAATGGACTTTATTGTAAATCGACTTAGGTCCCTTTTTGCATGAAGCGATTCAAATAAAAATGTTAGTTGTTTTTTAGTAGAAACCCACCTTAAATTAAATTATTTATAGTTTAAAATATTATTATCCCCCTATCATTTGAGTATGTTTCAATGAATCATTTATTCTTAGCTCAATATTAAAAATTGTTTCTTCATCTAACAAATAAATAGTATTTTGTAAATTAAAAAAGTTTTCTTGTCTTAAATCAGCCCTTTTAGATCAGCCCTATTATTTCTATTCGTCCCATCCAGCGTTCCTCTTCCCTAATTAACGAAAGCGTCCATTAACTATACCAAAAAAATTAAACGACCTTCATCGCAAAACTTTCAAGCGCCCAGATTTTGCAGTACTACGCGGGGCTCGTACATTGGTATCCAGTCGAGTATAGAGCGAGAGGGATGATGCACAACGTCGATTATAATTCAGCCGCAAGTCCCGGTGTACAGTTCAACGATCCTCGAGGACGCTTACACGTCGCGGCAGCGGCCGCGCTTTTTACGCCGAGTTAATTGGCCCAATTACCGGCGCCAAACAATCGGGCCGTGAGTTACCGTCGACAGCCAATTAGACTCGTGGATTAGTTCCGACGCAGTCGACGCACAACTCGCTCGCACGCCCGCGCGCGTCCTAACGAGGTGCCGCCGCCGCGCCGGGCCCTCCCGCAAGCCCGCGATATTCCCCGCACCGCAAGTAACTCCGGTCCGTCCGCCGGTCAGCCGAAATGAATGAGAAATCGAACGTGAAGCGCCGAATTTTGTACCTCCGAGTCCAAGTTCGAAAACGAATCTGGCGGTGTTTTTCGCACTTTTTTTGGGTGAGTGGTTTTTAGTTTTACTCGAATTATCTATTTTATATCCGTATTTTAGTTTGATCTTTTATGTTATTTTTATAAATGGTTATAAATTAATGATAGATGATGGGTATCAAATTTAATTGTAATAATGAAGGAGGACAATTTTTGCCGATATCGGAAAATCAGTTCATAATATAAGTCAATTCTCATTATAAACATTTTACTGAGGTAATGAATTTAAGAGCAATTTATTGATATTGATACCGAAATTCAAAGTATACCGAATTCAATTTTAAAAACAATTTAATGTTACAATAAACTTATAAGTATTTTTTTTTAAATAACAATTTAATCTTTTCTACAAAAAGAATCATAATAAATCATTTTGCACAAATATATATAAATCGTTAAGTCTATCAGTACACTACACAATTCCAACAAAATTAAAATATTTAGTTTGTCATGACAGAAGAACACACAAATAATAATCTTTGTTAATTTAATGAGCACGATATATCTCACGAGCTGACATATGTAACGACGCACGACTTCTAGTAACAAATATCGCGTTTGTTAATGTAACGCGCAAAATTTGTTAATTTTAACAAACAAAAACATAATATTGTACAAATTTGTTTTGAACTGTTCACTTTTTTCCACTAATCCTTACAAGAGAGTCGATCACAATAAAAAATTGCAACGAAAAATTTCCTGGGTTAGTCCTTCAATAAAAATAGAAATTATAAAAATCTGATCCGCAGCTGTCATATTACCGAGTCACGTGTTGGAAGCTCGGACTCGCGAGTCCGATGCGCTCGGCAAGCGGAGGAAGTCGGCCCTGCGGGCGGCGGCGGCGAAGGCCACCGGAGGTGGCCAGAGGGAGAGAGGAGGAGAGCGCGCGAGACGGAGAAAAACGCCGAGGAGGTTCGCGGGAGATTTCGGGGGCGGAGTCGGCGGCTAGGGCGGGCCGACTTTTTCCGCGGCGGATCCATTGCGCATGCGGCGACCTCCGTCGGGCGCGCGACGCCCCCACCGCCGCCGGCGACGACGACGACGGCGCCTTAACGTTCTTAAAGGCTTCTTAGGCGAAATTTTGTCCCTCTTCGCGGGTGTCGTTGCGCGCGCCGCGCGGCAAAGGGTCCGCCGCTGCTGCGACGCTCGCTGGAGAGGCGAGGGGAGGGAAGGACTCTTTCGGACTCGAGTAGTGCGTGAAATTTCTGGAATTCACGCTTCCTCCCTCGACTGATAATGTCTCTGTTACTGCAATCGCTGCTTGTCGCTCGGAAATGCATTTGCAATGAATCTGTTGCGAGAAGTGGGTTGTGACACTTTTTTCGATGTTCAATTTTTAGAGTGAAAATCTAAAGATGAGTAAGCGAATACTCAATTTAAAAAGTTGGTAATGGTCATTGAGTTCAATTTTTTTGTTTATAATGGACATGTTTATGTTTTGGATACAGTGTAAAAGGTGAAAAACCATCTCACGTTAATCAATTTGGAATAATCTAATTGTAATGTACCAAAAATTAAATTAAAATTTAACGTGCACGGTTTAGTACTGAATTCGAATTCCGAACTAAATATTTCAATTATTTCGTTTAATTGTGCAATACAAGAATCTAGATAAGTTCGAACAAAATGAGTCATACTTAAAATAGATGTACAAAAAACCTTTTTCAAAAAGTCACTTAAAAATACTGCCTTTTTATTAATTACAATCAACCACAAAAGTCATCAAATAAATTTGTTTATACACTGAGAAATAGATTTTATGGAACCAATCAAATATTGCTTTGCGGGCTGTCCTTTAAATATTTTACTTTTTCATGAAAAAAAATGTTCATAGAATTGAAGAAGCCTCTTTTAATCAAAGAAATATTCATTGAACATCCCACAGTGCAATATTTCATTAATTCAATGAAATTTTGTTCTCAATGTGAGTATTAAATGGTCTCAATTACGTAAAAATATAAGTATTACTTACCCTTAAAGAAATCCATTATTTGATTAAATTCAAGACTGAAGTAAGATTCCTGTGAAAAAATGTCCGTAATCTCATTACCAGGGGCTTCACGCATTGGTGATCCGACATCGTAATAAGATTGTCGAGAGAAACCAAAAGAGTTGAGGAGTTTTGGTCTGGAAGTGACTCAAGCCAGATTAGACAAGCTCAAGAAGCTGATAAGAATTTATGAGGGCTTCCTCCTCTGATTCGAGGTTTTCCCCAGATCAAACATAAGATCACATTTTCACTGTAACAGCGGTTATGTTTCTTCAGAAAAAAAATTGTCCTTTTATGAAATTTAAATATTACTTTGGTTATCCAAGGAAATTTCATTCTAATATTCGATTAGCTTCTGTTAATAATACACTTAACTACTTCCAAAAAGATCTTCGCGGCAAATTTTCCTTTTTAAAATTTCTACGTCAATATATTTCCTGCGTTAGAAGCACATAATTATACGCGTATTAAACATGTGTAGTGTTAGGTATTATCTTTGTACTTGATTGAAGTAACTCTTGATTAATCCATAAATGATTAATTTCAGTCAGTTTTAGTATAAATAGTATAAATTAACAATTCTATATTATATTGAACTGTCAAAACAATTACTTTCTCTAGAATTAACTATTTGTTTACTCTATGTCAATTTTGGATATTATACAAAAGCAAATGTAAAACGTTGCAGCACAGTGAATGCAATGTTCCGCGATATTGTAAAGCATTATAGGTATATATTATGCCTTGAATTCATTCACCTCTAAATTTTAGTATTAATTTTTTTACACCAATATTGTTTTAATGAAGTTGCACTTGTTTGTTTAGTATTTTCTGAAATGTTACAGACACAGTGAACGACAAAAGCATTCAACGACCGGTTTCGACCTTGTTGGGTCTCATCAGGTGGATATAGGCTTATATAAGTTCCATAATGTAAAACATACCAGTTTTGTATAACCAACAGAAAATATGCCTCCGGAAATACCCCTACTGGCATTACAATATAGTGTTGGTTACTGGTTTACGTTGGAAGAAAATGTGATTACACTTTTTTCACTTTTCAACGACGTAGTTTCAAAGAAATTGCAAAATTGCAATTCTTATGAGAAACATTATGAGATTGTGGCACTGGTATATCACAGTGAACCACAAAGCCAATCCACGACCGGTTTCAAAGCTGGGTTTCACCAAGCTATTTCTTCTATTTACTATTTAAATTTATGGTTAAATATATTGTATATTTCAGAAGCATTTTTACAAATTACTCCTAAATAAAAATATTTTCATAAAAAAAAGTATGTAGTAGAAAGTATTAAAATCTTTAAAACAGAAAAGGGTCTCAACGACAGAAAATCAGATCTACCAAATCGCGACCGGCCGGAATAAACTTCTTATCTCAAAAATATTAGCACAGCCGGATAACTTTATTTACCATCCGCTCAATCCACGAAAAACCCCCTCTCGGATCTGGCGCGAGCAAACACCAGCAGCGGCTCCTCGTCGACGCGTGACGCACTTCCGCAAAACTCCCGGCTCTCGCGCGTGACTTCTCTCCCCCTCCCCCACCTCCCCCGCGGAGCCACGGCAGCGATTCGCGTAATGAGGAAGGATTCGCGCGAGGCCCGCCACCACCCAGGGCGTAACGAAATCGCAGCCGGCGACCGAATAAAGCAGCCTCCCCGAGAAGGCGAAGAAAGAAAAGAAGGGAGGGAAGGGACGCGCCGCGCGAAAATAAGAAAGCAAATTACCCGGCAGTCATCCGGCCCCTCGGATGCTTTCCTCGGGTATAGCGGGAGGTGGGCGAGGTGTCGATATGACATGTGGGGTGGCGCGCGCCCGCGCCAGTAGTAAGGAGGAGGTGGGGGACGGCGCGCGAGAAAAGCCCCGGGGGTTTATTACAAGGGTGTGGAATCAAATACACCGGGTGTCGAAAAATGAAAGACCAACCCCTATCGCCGCGCAGCGTGAGATCGAGAGAGAAAGAGAAAGAGAGATCTTCCTCGGGAGAAGTCGGGGACGGGGGAAACAGCCAGGGCATGCTGACATAAGGAGCTTGTAACGCCGGGCACGACTATATTCGCGTCAGGTTGTCTATTTATAAATGGGTTCTTATTTACGGCGGATCTCAGGGATAAACGAGACTTTTTGAGGTGGAATCGATAAACTTTTGGTACCGACAATTTTTGCTAGGCAATGCATAAAGTGTAAACTGTAGATATCCACGAGCAATTTTTTGTATGATCAGATAATGGTGTATAAGAATTTCATTTTGTATCACAAGCCTACATTTATAAACTGTTTTATTTTTACTTTATAATAGTTAAAATGATGATTTTTTATTATTCACATAAATTTGTCATTAAAATATTATTGTCAACAGATTATTATTGTTACTTACGTCTTTAAAAGTACTATAGCTATTGAAATAAGCATTTCTTTCGTCAAGTTTGTTAAACAAAAAACTAAGATTTCAGAATCTTTAAGCTTGAAGAAGAATATTCATAGAAGTAAAGGATTAAAAGTATCGTAACTCGTAACTCCCTTGCGCATTATCGGAATTTAGCTGGGTGAATATAGGGAGAACGCGTGAACGTGAATGCGTAATTAATCCGAATAATGGAGCGGTGCGGCCCTACTTAAGTTACGCCGTGGCTACTGCCCCTTCCTCCCCCCGACTATCTCCATTCGGCTACGTCACTTTTCCCCCTTTGTTCGATAACAATTAAGTATTCCTCGATCCCTCGATTTTTTCCACTCAAATGTGACTTCGGATTGCGTTATTATGCTAAATTTAATGCGGGCTAAACACTCATCTCTACGATCTACATAACTCTCGCAATAATTTTAATCGTTGACCTGGGAAAAGGCGGGGAAATTCCGTCCGCAAAACAATGAGGGCGATAATCTCGATTTTTTAATTCAAAGTTCATAATGGTTGCTAATTAATCCGACAATTTCTTTCGTTCCTCTCGGGGGGGGGGGGGGGGCGCGAACACTGCCGGGACTTCCCTCCTTCGCGGAGAGTTGTCGGAAGCCTTAAAGAGTTACGGTTCGCCAGCTCGTCACCCCATTCGCTGGTGGGGCTTACCTCGCGCTTCCTCCACCTCTCCGTTTGTTTCGTAATCTTTAAGATCGCGCGAGGGGCTTGCAGAAAAACCCTTCCCTAAGCGAATAATTTGCGTCCAAGGCTGTCCCGCCGCTTACTACCCACGAGCTTTAGTTTCGCTCTATCGGTAAATGCCTTTAGTTAAAATGATAAACAGTTAAATTAAAACAAAAAATTAAATCTTGTTTCTTATTTGTTGATTTTTCTTATTTACTAATTGTTTAAGCAATATTAAGGTTAAAAAATATGTTTTCTTATATCAATCAGCAAAAATGATATATTGTACAATCGTTCAGTCAATCAAATTAAATGTTATATTTTTCTTGCGAGACAATCTATTAAATATTGAAAAAGATTTTACTCTTTGCGCAATAAAAACGCTGGAAAACTAAGAAAACCCATCCTAGAAAACAAGCGCAATGTTCCGAAAGCTGAAAATCAGCGAGATTGCGTCTAGCCGGAGTGCGTAAAAAGTAGCTATTGATTTACAGCGCTGTCGCTCAAGGATAAAGAAACAAACGAGCGACGATTAAATATTATGACCATCTTAAGCGCGGAGATACAACTGCGGAGCTTCCGCCCCGCACTCCTTCGGATTCGAGGCGAAGTTACTTAGCATAATTAAAGGATAGCGCGGATGGGGTAAAAGAAAGGGTTGAAGGCGCGATTTATTTCGCCGTTCGAGATTTACAGATTTTCCTCGCTGGCGAAGAAACTCAGCGGGGATTAGGCGACCATTTTTCGAGACCCGTTGAATCTCCTCGTCTATAAGAGCTTTTACCCCGATGTGCTGTGCGAAAGTTTTCCTTTCACTCGCCGAGGTACGATTGTTTTTTTTCTTTCCTTCGGGTTTAAGAGTAATTAACTGAGATTAATACGTAATCGGTCATTTGGGAACACTTTTCAAAATTTTTTTATTTCTGTTTTGTATCGAAGTATAATGTGTTTAATTATTTTATTATAAATAATATACGACAAGATCATAAATTCAAAACTTTTTACTTGCCTTAAATACTTGAGTTGAATAATTTTACACTTGAAGAGATAGAGATGCAAATTTTGCAGAAATTTTCTGTGCACATATGTTGTTCAGTACCCGTAAATAAGAAAAACAGAATAAATACAAACAGAACCATAAAATAATTTATCTCAATCGGTCAAACATAAAAAATCATTTATCCTCTCTCCCGAGGTCCGAAGATTCCTGAGATCCCGCTCGCACAAAACGGATACTTCTCTCTCGGTGCTAGAATCCCCATAAATTATTCCAATCAGCCCTCGGAACTCCCACTCGAAGGCGCCGGCTGACTTCGTCCCGTCGCCGGGGGTTAGCGCGCGTGTTCGCGACATAAAGTAAAAGAGCCCGGGACGTATAAAAAAAGAGACAAGAGCCGGGGACGAAGGGAGATCGGGAGCGAGAGAGCGTGAGCGCGCGCGCGGGGTTGGCGGAAAGGGGGTGAAAAAAAAGGCGAGGAGAGCGGAGAGATTCGATCAGCGAAATTGGCCGGTTCTCGGGGCGAATCGGCCGCCTCGTTATTCCGATGTCCGTCCGAGTCGTCATCGGCGCTGACCGAGTGAGAGCCCAGTCATTTCCATTCGGCGGCCCCTGCAAAGTGGGCTCATTTCCCGGGGGAGGGTGCCCGGGGTGCGCAGCTGCGAGACGCGCCGCGTCCTCGACAATGGGCCGTCTTGCGAGCGCCGCCGGGCGTAATCGTGCGTCCATCGCGACGCCGACGCTCATATTGTCCGCCCGGTGATTTTTCCGGGGCGGGGGCGGCAGTTGCCGGATCGACCGATTGAAAAGTCCAAAAGCCGAGCGAATGGGCTAGGACGTCCCGACGCTGGTGACGCAATGACTGGAATTTAAGTACTTTGGAAAATTTTCATGACTAGCACAATCTAATAAGTTTTACGTGGAACTCAATTATTTTTTAATCAAATTAAAATATGAAAATCATATAATAAATTTTGAGTGTTAACGCCATTCAAGTGGATGTTTACCCACTTGACTCTGCATTTTAACAGAGGATCTGAGGTTTGTTGGAGAGAGCTTACTTGTAGTATTCGTCATTTCACAAATATTTCTTTAATTGTGATGAACTACGTAGAATAAAAGATAAGAAATTAATTCTTTCGATAAATTAGAGTAATAAATAAACAATAATGATTTTTCCTCAAGAAAAGCTACGAAGTACATTTTCTTTGAAGTAGCAAAAATATTTACTATAAATGAAAAATTATGCCTTCGGTGACATGCATCATTCATTATTCATGACGTTATGGTATGCGTCAAGGCTCGTAGGATATACGTGGGAGAGACAAAGTAAGATGAAGCGACCTTAGGCTGCGTAACTATCTCCATACCTAATGTAATCGAGAGCGGAGTTCATCAGCCGTGATCCTCCGGCCGGAACTAACTACTAATGCCGTGCACTTTTTCCGCGATTTTACGCGCGCGAGTTATGGGCTCGCACGCATTTGCATGGAAATGGGGTCGCGGGGTTGGCCGGCTGCGAACCCCTGGTTATAAAAACGATGGTTTATCGAGCTTCTTTTATTCTCATTTTCGTTTGTTCAAGCTTGGTTTAAGCATATCCACGTAATCTTTAAATTGCGTAGAATATTTTAATCAAATTATATTGATTGTCATTGTGTAATACTACTGAATTACAATTTTCTTCAATATAACTGGCGATATAATTATTGAATGATTAGGGAACTACCTAAAAATAATACTCTGCTGATATAATTGTTTAGTACATTCATGAAATTTGTCAATACTTACAAAATTATAGTTCTGCCAGTTTCTAGAAAAATGCAGCTTTTTCACTGCAAACTCATTTGTGTAAATAGAAAATATTTTTACTAAAGCAGTGGATATCGTTTTAAACATTGTAAAAATCACTTTGAAACAAATTTTATTGTAGCATTCGAAGATTGGAAAACTTTAAATATCTCTATAGTACAAGTCATCCGCAAATCTTAAAGTAACGATTACCCATCTTCGAAATAAAAATTCAATGTCGAGCATTACGCGTGTACGAGTGAAAATCCGAGGACTCAAGGGCCGCGTGGCCCGGTGTTAAATCGACGGGCGGCGGCGGCTTCGATCGGCCCGACGCGGCTGTTCGGCCGGCAGCTCCCGCGGGACTTGTACCTCCTTACCCAAGAACAGGCGTGCTTGATTTCGTCAGTGAGAGAGTGAGAGAGAGAGCCCGAGGGACCGGTTTTAAAATTCAACCCCCATATGAGGTAGGGCGGGGTATACCTCGCCTACGCGCGACTCATATCAATATACCGAGGGCTCAGCCGGAGCATAGTCGGCGAGCATCGGCGAACTGATTATCCGCACCCCCGCACAACTATGACGTCCCTTCACCGCTTAATTCGCCGGTGAACGGCCGAGGCGAATTGTAGCAATATTTTGGACAGCGGGCAGGATTCCGGCTACTTCGGCTACTCTCCTAACGTGCTCATTTTACACGATGTGCTGCCTTTCTGTAGTATAAGGTACTTCTTTCTTAAGAGGACAACACAAACTTTAATTTTTAATATTCTGATAAAAAAATTTTGGTAGATAGTAAAATATTCTTTTTTGATTTTAACCTGAATTAAGAAATTAAAATAAATTGTGAAACTCTAATTTCAGTAACAATTGATTGATCTCAAAGTGGATATAACAAATAAAGCACTTCGAACATCGTTGTTTTGCTGGTCATTCCTCATGATCTGAGTAGCGATAAAGGGCCTCATCAGTCCCCTGAATCCCAGACTGTTAAACAAATTAAAAACTCATAAACTCGGCCGCTCCGATGAAGCGAGTATCATGCGCTCTTTACACCTTGCTAGTGTGTTCCCCCATTTGTTATCACCTTGCACTCGCATTAGAGCAGATAGTGCAACTCACCTTAGCCTTGCTTAGATTGCACGTGAGTTATACGTTATTTCATCGCACAACGCGAGCGGTTGCAAAGAAACCTATGTTTCATTGATTTAAAATATTTTTTAAACTAAATATAGCACATTTTTGACAGCTTATTAGTAAAAACATAAAAAAATATATTTACAAGATTGCTAAATGTAAGATCCTAGTTTGAACCATTATTTTTCAACAAATAATTGTAATTTCGAAATTTGCGTCACTTTTTACAATCGATGATGCAAGAGCACAAAGGCCCCCCTCACTTTCCTCTACCATCCATAAATTTTTTTTTCAAAAAAACACATTTTCGCGCAGTAGCCCGTGCAGCACGGCGTGCAGGGTTAATCGCATCTATTGAGCACTCTTAATCCATTAATGAACTCTCCGGACTCGTTCCGCCGGGCTCGGCCCCCGGAGGATTTTCGCCCGAAAAACAGAGGCGCGCAAAGCCGCTCCGCGCGCAAAACACGCGCCCGCGCACGCGTAAAGTGACCCCGTGGATTTTTTCTCACGGACAGAGCGGTGATTTTTCACCGTACCCCGGCGGTGGGAGAGGCAAAACTTTTACCGTTTACTTAACGGGTTAGCGCCGCATCGCTTTATTTAATCGTTATTTAGACTGATCTGTCGTTTTACATTTGACGTGATGTAACGTTATTTTAAAAACTTGAAAAGAAACTAATTTATTTTATAAGTAATAAATAGTAATATAATATGTACAATTATTCAACAAGAGTTTCCACGTTATTTTTAATTCAGAAGACCTCTATTTTCTCGTCGGGAGAAAATTGCAAACTCGAAGAAAGAAGGCGCGAACAACAGCATGCAAATCAAAGAAAATCCTGTTACCCCGTCAAATAGCCGATAGACTGGCTGTCCTCGATTCTCCGAATAACTATGTTGCATGCCTCAAATATTTATCTTGCCTTTTCCCTTCTTTTCATTTTTTTTATTCACTCCCACGTCTGCACGCGCTTCCGCCGCGTTCCTCGCTTTATCGCACCCCAAGTGTCAATTCTGATGCCTATCGAGGTATGACAAATACTTCGCTTGTCGTCGCTTCGTCACCGCCTTGGAAATCAGCTTTTTAAAGTGTCTTCCTGTAGACGGAGGGATGTCGAAAAGTGAATTTGCCCTACCGTCTCAACAGTTATCACCATGGCATCACAACTTCGCCGACGTATTTAAACGATTTTTCTAGATGGTATTTTCGGGATAAAAGTGTGTTAAAAAATAGTCAAATTCGATTATTTTGGCTAATAATAAACAGTTAAATATTATTTACTGTTTAGTATATTAGAAAGAGGAAAGCTGGTGCGCGTAGCTTGTGAGAGGCCCGTCCCGTGAGGCGCTAATTTCGGATCACTTTTTCTTGACAGCCCTTTCTACACCTTATTCATCCCACAACTGAATACCGCTATCAGTATATGCCTTTTGCGTATGCAGCTAAGCTCTTTGGAATAAAGTTGAATTTAAAATTAATAGTCAATCAAGAAATTAATAGATGTAACATGCATTAATTTCTTTCACAAAAATAAAAGAAAAGCTACTATATATTTCCATAAAGTTTTTCTAAATTTTAGTTCTTTTATACGCAGATAACTTTATTTAACTAATTAATTTATGATAAAAATATTTTAATTGTTGCTTTGTTCCAATTTAATTTACACACAACTATAAATAAATGAGTATTCATTGTTGATAAAAAGACTATATATAATTTTAATTATTACTTAAAAGTTTCTTAACTTCTTTTGAAAAATCCCCGGGAAATTAATTATTGGACTAGTCCTCAGTTACAAAAGGGAGCAGGGCCGACAGAAGTTTTGGGCGCGAATCTCCTCGGCGATTAGGCAGAATGTTCTTGACACACTCGGTGTGCGCAGCTTGCAATCAATTTATTTTCCCCAGGCGCTCGTTAATTGTTAAACTTAGATAGGCGGTCGTCGGAAATCTCGCGGTCCGACTTTGCCAGTGCGGCAACGCTACCAGAAAGTCATTGACAAGAAAGGAAAACTTTTAATAATTAAGCTGCGCACCAATAAAAAGAAAATCGGTACACATGAAAATAAATATAAACATTTGTAAAAATGAAAATTATTGGAATAAATAGTAATTCCTTAATTCCTTTTTAAGTGTACCATTCTAAATTCTATTAAATAAATAAAAATTTAAATGAACAATATAAGTAATTTAATAATATTGTAGATGATAGTGTGTATATGTAGATGTAGAGGGTGTGGGACATAGCGAGCCGTGGGGCATACGTAGGACCCATTAATGAAATATTAACTTAGAATTAGCCAATAAAATGTCTGTTATGAGTGGGCAGCGGCAGGGAGGTTGAGAGAGGGGGTGAGGGAGTGGTACTCTGTAATACTCTCTTTGGTCCGGTACGTCCCTCTTTTCCCCTACATAGGGCCCATTACTGTATTAACTTAGAATTAGCCAGTAAGAGTCTGTTATGGGTGGGCAGCGGATGGGAGGATGGGAGAGGGGGTGAGGGAGTGGTACTCTCTATGCCTTATATAAACTGTCACATTTCGGCAGGAGTTTAGTCTCTAGTTCACTTGTAGCCGCACATAAACTCACATCTTGGCAGGAGCTTAGTCTTTCTAGCTCACTTGCAGCCGCATATAAACTGTCACATTTCGGCAGGAGTTTTAGTTCACTCGTAGGTGCATATAAAGTGTCACATTTTGGCAGGAGCTTAGTCTTTCTAGCTCACTTGCAGCCGCATATAAACTGTCACATTTCGGCAGGAGTTTGAGTTTCTAGTTCACTCGTAGCTGCATATAAAGTGTCACATTTTGGCAGGAGTTTAGTGTTTCTAGTTCACTTGTAGCCGCACCGATCACGCAGTTAAAGATGTGTCCCAACTACTTGAACAAACGGAAGAAGTTCTTAAAATCACTTTACGAAGCAACGAAGAAGAAGCTTTCAAAAAAGCCGAGGATGATGAAGCCACGGTATAAACCTCTACGTATTCCTGCCAACCACCAGTGCTACTTGGATGACGATGAGTACGAGGAGATTGTCCGTGAAAGGGCTAAAGTATTTATGTTCCGGGGAGTTTTTCCTGAAGTGTACCACTACCTAATTCAAGAAGAAAAAAAGTTGAACGGAGAGGTCTAGTGCTACTATACAAGTGATAATTAACTATAGTGAGGGAGTGTTCTACGGAGTGACTATATAATCGATAATTAGTTTTATTTAAATATTATTAAATTAAATGTGACAATTGTTGTCACAGACTTGACTGTGAGATTCTTCAACAAGGCTTTACTGACCTTGCCTTACTTCGTTCAAATGAAAAATTCTGCAATTCCTGTAATAGTAACAAATATCGAAAATGTTTATACGATTTTTGTATGCGAATATGTTTGTGATATATAGTTTTACTATCGCCAACAACCTAAAATGTTTGTACGATTTATGTATGAGAATTGAGAAAATGTTTGAGATATATAGTTTTACTAACCATCAAAAATGTTTATACGATCTATTTGTAAGAAAGTGTTTGTTTTATATAATTATTCAAGTATTACAAAATTGTCAACCTTAGAAAATAATGTTCTATGCAGAAACAGCAACAGCGTCATCCTTTTGTATTATTTTTGTGTATACTATTGCGTAAAATATAACTGCGAATATGTATTTTTTTAATTCCTATAAATAAATATTAACTTTATATGTACTTCTTCATTTTTTAATTTTTTAAACTGAATTACCCACACTTTCTCAATTTTTAAACAATATTTATAATTAAGAATTTGATAAAAAATAATTATTTTTAAATGACTGATCCTTGTGGCTAAAGTTTACAAAATGATACCCTTATACATTACAAAAACATACTATAAAGAGTGTAAAGTTCTATTGTGTAATTTGCAAGTTTTAACCAAGTAGTAAGACTAAAATATTCTATATTATTTTAATTTACTTTCAAAGAAAATTATTTAATAAATTTAATAAATTTGTAATTGAATTTAAAAAAAAGAATAAGAATTTTATTATGAACTGAAAAATTCGATTGCCGGATGTTATCCTAAAGAATATAGCCACCCTCTTACAGGCAGGTTAGCAGTTCTTATGTAAAGTTAAAGGATCGGAAAGTTTTGTGCCCACGCCTTTTAACCCAAGGAAGAAGAAGCCAGCCTACCGTTAGCTCAAGTCAATGAAGGGCGGATTTGGTTTCTGGAGGGATAATTAGAATGATGATTAGGGGAGGAGCATGCCTCGTTGACCAATTCTTTCGTCTGGCCGTCAATACTCTTTTTTCAGCTCCCCCGTAAGAAGCAACCACTAAGGAATTTGTCCTTCTTTCCCCGAGCGTATCTTGATTTACGCCTCGTTTGAACAACAAGCCGGCCCGTCCTTTTCTCTTAATAGCTCAATTTTATTATCCTTTTACAAGTTCAGTTTCAATCAGAATTGCAATGGAAGATTCCAAAGGTATTATGACAGCCGTGTCTATTAAAGCGTAATCCCTAAATGACGACTAATAATAGTACTAATACGATTCTAGATTTACAAAGTCATAATTCGATGCTCTGCAAATCTGTACGGTGCATTATAAACAGTACTTTTCCCTTAAATTGTACATGAAAATTTTACGATTTTTAAAATCAAATGAACTCCATTAAAGCAAATAGACAAAAATTTACTAAATAATACTCGTACTCATACCAATGAGTTGTTATTCATGTTTATTATTGACCGAAGTTTTAGCACCTGTAATATTTTTAATGAATTTTTCAATTATTTTTCTACAGCTATACATTTCTTAATGGGCAAGCCATAAAACTTATTGATTAAAACGCCGTATTCAAACACATTACAGGTGCTAAAACTACGGTCAATAATAAACATGAATAACAACGCATTGGCATTATTGATGCAGCCATACACGCCAGTGATGATTAAGCTCCCAACGTCGCGTCCATATAAAGGTTGAATTACAGGCAGAAACACGGGATCGTATGATTTGCAGCGGGGGCCTATAATCTAAACACGGCCATCTCCTAAATTCAGCGCGCCCGCCTTTTTTTTATACGCCGCGTAACTCGGACAAAAGTGATATCCATTACGGTGTCCCCCGTCGGCCGTATTTGCGCGCCTCCATATTCGCGCCCGCTCGAGGAGCCGGAGACGCGTCCCCGCGGGGACACTTGACCGGAAATATACGCAGCGCCCATAAAAAAGACTTATGCCTTTATCGCGATTGTTCGACTCGTATACGCGCGGCGTCGTCCGGCTTGAGCGTCGTAAAAAGTCATGGAAAAAAAGGGGCGCTTCGTCCATCGATTTCGTGGGGGAAAGGGGAGGGCCGCTTCGTACACTGCGGACGGACGGCGAGAAGTCGGTCGTTCCGAGTCCACCGTCATCTCTCGATTACTGATGACGGACTTTTTTTTTGCCTTATGTTCCTCCAGGTGACTGTTTGTTTTCTTTTATGGCCGTTCATGTTGGTTTGGCAATTCAAATTATGGTTATTACTTTATTTCTTTACGTGTGTGAAAATATTGTTGAATTTTGGTAAGTCTTACGTGCTGAGTTAGCTTCTGCCGCTCATATCTTATATTTTCATTTTATTTTGTTTGTAGATGCCATAATTTATCTAAATTGATTTTACCATTAGAACACTTTTAACTAAGACTCTTAATGAATGCGAAGACAGAAATGACCGGTTCACCGGCACTTCAGAAAGTCATTAAGGCAATGCTAATCCGATGCTAAGGGATTTTTACCTGCGAGAAACTACCTGCACCGTTAGGGTTCAAGACCTTTCAACGTAACTGACAACAAGTCGAAACACGTTTCACAATTACTATGTATTACAGCTCATCTCTAATACTATTATTTATGTGATCCAGGTAGTCTCTGGAATACACTATACTAATACGGGTAAAGTTAAATCTTATTCTAATAAAAATAAAATGAAATCTATTTTAGATTTACACAACAAAATTATCCACTTTTTCAATTAATAATTGTTCGAATATTCAATATTTTTGAATTAAAAAATTGATGGTAGCATAAGCATAATAATTTGTTTGTAAAAAGTTATAATAGTTCACTACATTTTCAATGTTTTTCACGATCGCTCTTTTGCAACCGAATTATACAAGATTGATGGCGAACTAAAAGCTAGTCATTACTGAATTAAATGATAGGCTAAAAAATAAAAAAGTATAAAGGACGAAATTGAACAAACAAACAGTGCAAACTAAAGCCTAGAAAAATCCGATAGCAATCTAAATTAGTAAAACTCCAATCGCTTTCAATTCAAAAGATAAAAAAAAATCCTGGACCCACGGTCGACGTACGCGCAGTACGTCCTCCCCTATACGGCGTCGCGCCCGGCCGCCCACATCCGTCGCGCATCCCCGGCCCCGTAGGCAAATAAGACTCGGCTCCTCCGTCCAAGTCGGCTTTCTTCGGCCTCCCCGCGCGCGTCCGCGGGCCCGCGATCTCGCGCTCGCACACGTCCGCGTGAATATTTCAGCGGTCCTTCAGCGCGCGCGCGCGCACCCCCCGCGAAGCCCGTAGAGCACCGCCCGTGAATTATTCAGCCACGGCCCCCCCGGGGGAGGCCGGAGACGCTCGACCCGGTGCGTCTGTAGAGCCGCGGACGTCGTGCTTGCACTCGGTCCGACGACTTCTGAGATTTTTTTTACGGAGACGATTGTGATGATAGCTGCTGGGTGACGGGGAAATGCGGATTCTTGGAGGAATGCTCGGAAGCTTTGGTGGTGTTGAACCGTGTGTGGAGGAATTTATGTTTAAGAATGAATGTGAATGTGATTTCTTTTCGAAAGGATCTATCTATATTTCGATGTTGCTTACACCTTTGGTGTGAAAAATTCAGTGCGTATTTTTATTTTTAATCGTACCTCGGACGCCTACTGCGATAAACGTGCGGGGGTGAAAATCTGATGGATAATCTAGCGGGCGAGTATGATTGATGTATACACGCGGGTACTAAAACAATTTTTTTTTATACAGTAATGTTTCTAGTTAGTAAATGAATTTTCTAAGTACTGTAGTTAGTTTCATATAAAATTATTTCATTATTGTTTTGCAACTTTAAATAAAAAATTACATGAATAAACGGAACAACATTTCTAAACTTTTATATTAACTACTTACAGTAAAATAAATAAAGTTTTATTTTAAATCTTTTAAATATTTTTATTGTCAAGAAGCTAGAGCACAGGCTGGAAACGTAATTTTCTCCATGGCATGTTCAGTATCCACTAAGCAGACACTAAAGTCAATAGGAGCAACAGCAAACAATCAAGTAGTTCGACAAATACACAACGGTATGGAAACAGAACAAATAGTGATAAGGAAGTAGAAGAAGTATTCTGAATTTATAACTAAGAATATTTCGTTGCAGTTCCTATATATTTAAATAATCTATTTTAAAGCAAATCATTTTACAATATTGAAAAAGTGTATTTCAGTAAATTTTTTAACACGTTTGATTATAACAAACTAATAAATACAATCATAACTTATTTAAATATGGTATCCAAAATTTCTTAACAATTACCGTAAATTATGGAATTGTAAATTTGTCGCTTATAACTTCTATCAATGATTGCCAAAAGTCATGTTAATATAAATTTAATTTTTTTTTATTTTATCGTGCCCTCTATTTATTTTATTAGAAAGCTGATAATCTACGTAGCCAAAAATGATAGACTGTTAGTTCAACAGAAATCTGTGAAGTTCAAGTTACCTACTAAGGGTTTACCCTACAACAGCACCGTATCAAGCGAGGTAAAGTAGATTTCTGCTTTTCTCACAGTCAATATGTCAGTGAAATCGAAACATATAATAACTGATATAATCAACATTTACTAATTTTAAAAATTTAATACTCTACTCTTAATAATAAGTATGCAACATTTAAAATCCTGCACAGACGCTTGATATTTATTTAATTTGCACAATTAACTTGTACTTAGAATATCGCATACACATACACATATACGACCTCATGATCGATTTCTTTTTTTCCATTACCGTGATATAAAATTAATAACTTTACTTTTCTTATTTTGTCTTTTTTTCGCGAAAGCGTAGTAGCTTTAATCTAGCTTTCATCCTTATAACTATTTCTTCTTCTTCTATGAATTAACATTTCAAATGAACTAGGAGTTTCTTAGAAAAACCACTCCAAAAATTAAGCGCAACAGATTGTACTCCAAAAGATCGAAAACAAGGGGCACGTGGCGTCGGAGCAACTGACTCTTTTTGGTCCCAACACGCGCGAGCCAACTGATGGGCAGATGCCGCCGGGCGGAACGCGATGGTTAAATGTACACGAATAGCAGGTGCCGGACGCGGGAGCAGGTGGATGGAAAAATTCAAACTTTTTTCCACGGGCAATAAAGCATTAACGCCGGGAAATGCCAGAAAAATTTGATGGTTATCGTTTGTCCTTAACGAACTTTAAATTGTACGATTTGATTCGGATAACTCAATTTATGTGTACATAGATATGCAAGCGAAACCAAAATTATACTTTTATAAAGTATCTGTTTGTGTAAATGTTTAATTAACCAACGGATGTGGAGCTCTTAATTGGTTCTTGATAGACTAGTGCACGCAGAGACGCATGGTTTTCATGGTAATCGAGGGGCAATCCACCCTTATGATTCCTTTTACCCATATTTCAGGGTAAAAAATCACTACCCTGGGAATATAAATTTTATTATCCAAAATTGGCTAAAGCTATGTAGTACTAAGGATTACCACAGGATCTGACTAGCACTTTATCGAAAACATACTATAATTCATTCTCTATAATTCTTAAAATGGTAAATACAGTAATTTTTCGAAGTAAAATTCCATGTTCAAAGTAATTAAATATATTTCGACAGATTTGAGCAGGGTACTCGTAAAATTAACTAAGATTACTAGAATAAATTTTTTCACAATTATTATTAAAAATATTTAAAAATCTCACAATTATGGAGGTATAATATTCTAATCATCATTCGAATATTTATGTAATTTCTACAAGAAATATTTCTCTTCGTGTACATAGCATCTGCATTGCACATAACGACCTGTTGAATCCCTCCAAATTCACGACGGAGTCAGGAGAGTTGAAGTTCGCCGCGATATCCCGTCCATAGCGAGCGTGAATTAAAGCTTTCCGTACACGCCCGTAATTCGCGTGAAAATGTGCGCGTCCGAAGCGCAAGACGTGTCGCACTTGGCATTCGGCCGACGACGCTATCCGGCGCTGGGAATCTCGCGGCACTCGGGGAAAAGCAGAAGGACAGTGCCCAACTATGTGCTCGCGCTTGCCGTTTCAGCGCACGCGTGTGAATAGGCACGACCTGCCCGCTGGACAAAGAGTAGACGAGAGCGGATGAGTCATGCCTTGGGTTTCGCACTGGAACTCGATCCAATGCATTTTCAGGGACCTGCTTTAAACTGATCCTGTCTACGGTGAATGACATTTCAGATTCTGAATTCTGAAGAATTTAAAAAGAAAAGAGGAAACGAAATTTAACTTCTTTTGTTAGTTTTTTAAATCCATTGATGAGTTCTCTTGAATAAGTTTTATAATATATAACTATAATTTGTAGTCCATGATGTCTGAGTCACTGAGTATCGCTGATTTATCGAGAAATCTAATTGATTTGTTAATTATTTAAAGAAGCAATTTCAGTGTCATAATTTGTGCTGCACAATATTATGGATATGGTTACATTTTTCATCAATTTCATAAAATTTAATAATCAGATGATTCAATATGTCTTACTGTTTAGTTTCATAATAACAGAGAAAAATGCTACAAAAAATCGGTACTTTAAATAAGAAATAAGCTGGTCTTCTTGATGACTCACATGATTGTCTCCCTTCACTGAAGAAAACCAGGCGTCTGCGCTTCAAAATGCGTATCATTTCTCACACTTCGCACGCTGTTGACGAACATTACTCTATCCATTCTGATTGAGCTCGTCGTTTGCTTGGCTCGACACCGTGAGAAAGCTCCTGTTTCGCCGCGCCTGCAAATCTAAGCACAGTGCCTGACACGGAAAGCTTTGTATTGTAATTCTTTTACACGACATATTTTTTCCTAAACGTAATTTTGCTTGTTTCTATTATCTGCTTTAATTGCATTACATAAACTTGGGGTATAGTTGTTCTATTTCATAATCGATAATGGAACCTACTTCATTAGCATGACAAATAGAGTGAGACAACACGCGCATTCATGCTGAATGGTGTAATTAAAGACTACATCATTTAACCTATATGCATTGATGACAGTGAATCAGTGACACAAGAGTCTGCAGGATGTTATGGCTATTCTTATCGTGCATCTGCCTCCTGACAGAGCAGAATATCGATGCGGTGAGATTGTCGAACTTACTTGAGCTTCTCTAGAGCATCTACAATAATCTCAATAGTTTTGTATGGATAAATTCACAAATCTCAGTTTAATACTTAAAAAGAATAAAATTGGTTTCAGTAAACAGTATTTATTATCAATTATAAAGTTTTCTCATTTGATTTATTAAACTTTTCTAGAGCGCAGAGAAAATAAAATAACCACCCAGATCTCCTCTTAAAAAATCGATACAGGATTTTGTGAAGCTTTTAAACAAGGATTTTATTAAAAGGGTGATTATTACTCGATGACCATCTTATTCCAGATGGATAACTTCTTTACCATTAGTAAGACAAACTTCTTTAATTATAAATAATTCATTCTTCTTTTTTATAATTGAGAAAAGCTCTTTCTATATCTCTCAAATTTAAAATACCTCACTTCTACGCTTTTACACACTCGATTCACGAGAAAGAAAATAGTTCGATTCCAAGACGACGCACCTCTCCCGATCGGAGCCGCCTCCGCATTCCGGGCCGCATTCTCGGCGTTTTCTCCAAAAAGCACCCGCGAAATCTTGCGTCGCGCGCGCGCGCGTGTGCGGCCGATTCTTTCTTTCGTTGCGCACGAGGGAGGAGGAAAAGGAGAAGGAGCCGCCGACAATGGGCCGTCGCTTTGTGCCCGGCAGCTCCTCCGGCCCCCGAGGAAATTCAATGGTCGCGAGCGCGGCACAATGACCGGATCGGCAGAGGCGGCTCTCCCTTTCCGGCGCGGGCTTCCACGAAAATCCCGAGCCTCGAGCGGCGGCCGATTTTTTTCTTCGAGCCCGCAAGGAGCCAGGCCGAGGAAAGCTGAATCGTCTGTCGGCTGCGGAGACGACGATTTTCCGGGTACGGACAGGCCACACGAGGTTAGCATGTGAGGCAAGCTTTTTTCCGAAATCTGTCGTTCAAAGAACGCAGATGACGTTGGAATGCTGCAACAATTTTTCCAAAATTTTGTATGTTGATTTGTAGTGACTATACGTATATAACGAAGCGTGGCAGACGATATGTATATATTTTTAGAAAGTTTCATTCTTTTCTTTTAATGTACTCACCACAAGAGGATGTTAGAACTTTATTAAGTTGGAATTTTTTCTCATGGTATTATACAAGCTAAAGTTAAAATAAAACGCGATAAGCCTTTTCATCTTTACCACGTTCCCTTTTATACAAAGCGAAGTGAAAAATTATATAACTTACATGCATATTCTAATTTTTTAAAGTAGATTAAGATCGCGATAAAATATTTTTCTATGATCTCTTAAACAACTTTATTCTTTTTTTTAATTTTGTTTCTATTAAACTTTAAATGAATGAAAAATATAATTAAATTAATTAACAAAGCCTATACATTTTGTAAAATACACAATGATAATATGCATAAATGCCTATATAAAACAATTTCAAATCCGCACAAAAATAATTTGTCTTAAACTACCGATAAATCACCTTTTCACTTCACCGTCAGATTAAATCGTCAACTTCATTCTTCCTCAACATCAACTGACGAGGCCGGCAATCGAATCGATCTATTCAATTACAGCGTTTGATTTACGTAACATTACGAATGCGGGACTACCGTTCGACGCTTTTTGCCCGGGAGAAATTGGCGCGGTTCTCGAGGAAGGCCCCGGGGCCCGCGACTTTAAATTCGCACAGGAGAATCCCGGCCCCGGCCAAACTGGTTCCTACCCGGCAATTAATTCTATCTGACCTGTCGGTATAAAGCGAGCGAGACGACCACGAGAGAAGAGAGAGAGAGTAGGGGGAGAGCGAAAACGAGGATGTAGAATAAAGCGAGAGGGAAGGAGGCATCCGAACAATTTATGCCCCAGCCGAGCACTTTGCTCTCGTGATTGACGGAGGTATGTGCAGCAGCCTTTTTAATTTTGCGCTTTCGCGTGTCCCGCCGGATTAAGCCCGCGCACTTTGCGCGATCTGTCGATGCTGGTTATTGTCGGACAACTAAATAATCTTGATACGTGCCGTTAACGATTAGTATTTGCATTTCGCTTTCTTCCCCGGTTTGTGAGAAAGCGAAGCTCGGTCATACCTCGATGTTTATCGGTTAATTTAACAAATTAACAACCGCTCGGCGCGAATGTGATCGGCGCCGTATAAAATTTCACCGGGTAATGATGAGACGGACCAACGCGCCGGAAACTCGATACACTGCAGGTAGTGCTGAAACACAAGCATTTTTTCGTGAAAAAAGAATGTAAACAACATCGTGGTAAATTTTAATAACAAACATAGATTAATCTGTATTTTAAAAGCACGACTTAGTTTTTAAATTTTTAAACAAAAGGATAATTTCACAGACGCGCAAATGTTACATAAACGTACCTAAACGTATACTGCTCAGTAAAATTTGAGAAAATCAACACATGGTCACCCCACGTTTGCATTTCATCTCGTAATCTACTTTCGAAATTCAATTTGTTCTTAATTTAATTTAATCACATCGTCAAAATCAAGTTCATCAAAAACATCCCTCGAAAAAGCATTGCTCTTAAACAACGTATAAAATGCAAATGAACTTCACCCCTTCGGAAAGACTATCCGTATACGAATTCCCCAGCGACTCACCCGAACTAAACCCTCGACACTCTCGAGCGTGCACCCCGTTTCGCAAAATTTCGGTTGCATCGCCCGTCGACCTACAAACCGGTAGCCCGTACTTTTCCTCTCGCTCTCCCCCGAGTCATAGAGTACACCACCGCACGGGGAGATAAAGGAGCGGAGAGCACCGGGCGCGTGCCGCCGTCACACGCACTTTCACGCACACACGCGCGCGCGGCTCCCCGCATCTGCTCCGCAGCACCTCGCGCGCACACAAAAACGCTTCCGCAGGAAGCGGCCTGTGTGCTCCCTCTTCTCTTCTTTTTTTCTTTCTCCTCGAGCCACGCGCGCGCGGCCCGCTCTTCGAGAATTTTCGAGGGGTGCACGCTTATCGGAAGGACGGAAATAGGCGCACGTAATGCCGAGGTGGCGCGCGCCGGATGAAGCTACTCGTTGGGTCGTAGGATCGTAGGTGGTAGGTGCTGAGGTAGATGAGATTTCGATGGTTAGAAGGCAGTTCCTATCAGCGCGGCTGTTTAACGAAGAAAAAGGACTGAGAGATAAATGAACTGAAGAGGAAAGTTAAAGATGATTTTGATGTTTATTAAATTTTATCGTAATTCTGAGGTCAATTTTAACTATATAAATCTTTCTGGATCCTTTAAAGAATATATTAGTTTAGTTCAAGCAAAAGCAACATTTTTTACTAAATTACTAATTTTTTTTCAGCGAAGCAAGTTATAATATTTTTGTTCTATATGTACAATTATTAAATATATTTACTAGAATAGAATCTTCAGCTCATGATAATTTTAGATATAATAATTGCGTATTATGCGAATCATTAATATTTTTATCTGAAGTTAATATTAATCGATTAAAAATAAAATTAAAAATTAAAATTTTCAGTGCGTCTTATGTGCATCTATCCACACCGCACACGAAGAACAAGTCGCGACAAAACCTATCCTTATCCTTACACCCGTGATTGGAATACGCGATAAACGAACGTGTTGTCTCGCACGTGATTCGCCTCTTTATCAACTAAACAGGCGTACCTCGCTCCACTTTAATTTACGCAAAAATATACGGGGCACAATGTGTGTACACTCGCAAAAACATGACTGGAATCCCCAACCGGAGAAGCAATTAACAAAGGGTAACAAAGTTTTCCCCCCGTGAGCAACAAGAGGCCGTAGCGCGTCAAACGGCAAAAGTGAGCAATACAATCGCAAAGCGTATAAAAACTTGTCAAAAGCCGTAAAGAAAAGAAGAAGCCACTCGCGAAGCCGGAGAAAATCAAACAATCGGCGGCGTCTTCAGTGCTGCTCGGGCACTCGGCGAAGGAGAGGAGGAAGCGCACACGGCAGCATGAGAAACTCGTAAATTACTCGGCGTCCCCCCGCACGCCCATAATTACGGACCGCCGAAAACGCTGCGCGCGCGCCCAATTACGCGCCGATGATAATCTCGCCGCACACGCGCCCTTTTTGTCCCGGCCGAAAAAATTCCGCCCGAGGCGATTTTCGTGTTATGGGGTCACGAATTTTCGCATTGTTCGCCGTCCTTTAACGGGTCTTCCAAAAATGCGCAAAGATCTGCGCGCCTTAAATAAAATAATGTATCATACTTATCTTATTATGGCATTTTTTTTTATTCAGATACCGAAATTATATTTACGGTAAATAGTAATTTGTGCAGGTGTAAATTTTTCATCGAAGAAATTTGTGTAATAATGCGAGGAAAGGATGGAAAGCGAAGAATCGGACTAATAAGGCAGCGCCGGACGAGAGGACCACGACAGACGGAGAAAGAGGGGCGGAGAGGGGGGCAAAAGGAGCCAGAGTAAACGGCACCGAAAACGATCTCAAGGGGAGGAGACCGAGCGAGGAACCGGGAAAAGAAAGGTTTTCGCAGTTGCCCGACCTGCCGCGCTGTTTCGTTGCGGCGCGGCTCTTGCCTAAATGGTTAAAGGGGCGTCGGCAATTTCGAACGCTCGGATTTTTCTCTTTGGGACGACGGTCACCGCAGGAGCCGTGTCGATTTAATTTTCGAAACCGAAGTTATCGGTTACCAATTTTAAATTCTTTTTAAAATTCTCGAAAAAAATTATGCGTTTTTAGACATTGTTTCTTAATTTAGGGTATAGAATGAAGCGATATAAGTACTGACTAGATACTGATAGATCATTCAATTTGATAAATGAAGCAGAGATTTTTTAATTACCTTTTTGGGGTGCATCTAAAATTTATGTACAGATGGGTGCCAAATTTATAAACTTCTTGAAGTTTGGCAGTAAAGATTTATGTACGCATAAATAAATACATACAGTGTAGCATTTTAAAATAATTAACTAATCAACAAACAAATTTCGAAGGAAAGCAAAGTATTTATTTGCTTGTTCCCAATATTTAAATTGACTTTGTAAAAAGAATATTACACAGGCCAAACTAAAAAAAGAAAAAAATGTCTTTCACATCTCTTCACCATCAGTTGAATTAAACAACCACCATTTCGCAAATCAGTGTTTCCATGAAAAAATGTTTGTAGTGACGTAATCTTACCTCTTCTTACCTCTTCTTCAATGGATAAAGTTAATATATAATTTTAGTCTTAAGGTAGGACTATCGTCAAAAAATAAATTTTATCCTGGACAGGAACAACCGTTTTTATCTAAATTTACCTGAGATAATTCTATCTATTTATTAAAAATTAATGAAAATTACATTTGATCAAAGTTTCCTGGGCTCTAAGTCAAAGGTTTTTCATTTCATTGCATTATAAAAAACAGAAGTTACCCATTAAGAATCATCAGAATTAAACAAATATATTTTGAACAAAAATCAAAAACGATAAATACATTTTTAGTCGATTTTGGCGAAAGTCCTACCTTAAATTAACAAAATATTCACGGAGTTTGGTCGAAAAATATTGCACTTTTTTAGAGAACCACCAACATAACAAATAACGTAAATTCTTTTTAAAAAATCGCAAAAAACCCATGCACCCCCTAAAAAACGGCCTAAAAATAAACGTTACGCAAACTACACTTACTGCAACGCATTAAGCATCCACCCCTCGGCCCTACTCTCCAACCGTATGAACGCTCCTTAAACCCTCGCCTCGGCTCGCTGGGCCGGGCTCACGCACACACCGGCGCCGAGGCCGGCAGCTTACACACGCGAGGAAAGAAAGCGAAAAAGAGAAGGAGAGAGGAGGGCCGTGGAGCGAGCGAGCGCGCGTCAAGCGGCTGCCGCGGCTGCAGGTATAAGCGCGCGGCAGCTGCTGCCGGCGGGGCCCGCCGCCGCCGCCGCTCTTCTTCCCCCTCGGAGCGGGCAGCCGGCCGCGCCGCGCGTGCAGCCGGCCCCGAGCATCGGCCGGAATTAGTCCCGGCGCAACTGTCGCGCGCGCAGCATGCGCCGGCCGATCGCCTCTCGTCGCTACGTCCCAGCAGCATCGTTTAGTCGTCCCTTAGCCGCGATCGATTGAATCGAACCACCGATCGATACGTACACTGCCCCTTTTCGCAGTACGTTTCTTTGGAGTTGTTGGTTTTTGTTTTACCGGCGAGTTGCGGGTGAAATCGGAGCGAACGGGTGCACAGCGAAGTGGGGGTGAGAGTGTGCGTCGGGGTTGCTGAGTTGATATATATATAGTGGAGGGCCGAGCCCTCGGCGTCGACGCGCGATGCTGTGGCTGCGGGTGCTGGCGTTGGGCTGGCTGCTGGGCCTGGCCGCGGCTGACCTGCTCGACCTCTATGTCGAGCACATGGACGAGACCATGAGGACCGAGGCTTACTGGAGGCGACGAAGGGAGCAGCGGAAGATGCAACTGCGCCGGCCGCGCAGCGTGCTGGAGAGCTCCGTTTACCGGCTAGCCGATCCGGTTCGTCAAAGTCTAGAGTTCGAGAAGCGATCTAAAGGTCAGTTCTCCTTTCATTTCTTTAGGACGGACGATATTTTAAGGAGCTTTTGTAATGATCATAAGAAGTAACTGGTACATATTTTAAATTAATCAAATCTGAAAAATGATTATTGTTACTTATTAAAATTGGAGTACTACAAAATTCTTTCAAATGTGATACCGATCTTTAATGTGTAATAAAAATGTTGTCTAATTCTGATCTTGGATTATCATGCCAAACCTCAACTTTCCTTATGTTGTAAGTTCACTAGGAAAGACAGTATATTTACAAAAATTATTTTCTATATAAATATTGATATTAGTACCTTAAAGGTCAAGTAAAATATTATGGTATGCAATAATTCCAATTTTAATTCAACACTGAATGAAGTGTACATAGAATCAACAAGTATGTACCTCTACTCCATTCATAAATGAATTAAAAATTATTATTTATTTATCATACAATAAAATAATTACACTAATTATAAAATAAATTCATTCATAGTGTTGAATTTCATTCAATAGAATGAAATAAGTGAACTTCAACCACATCAATGAATTTATTTTTATAATTACAATCACTCACTTCACTATATATCCAATAGCATGAACGAAAGAAAGTCATGGAACTTAATTAAACAAAAAAGTAGAATTTAAATTAAACAAAATTACTATAACCAGACCAATTTCATTTAAAACAGGCAAGAAGCGAACTTCCTACAAGAACGACGGATTGGACGTGACGAATTTGCGCGAGGAGAACTTAGCCGAGCAGACTTACACCCTGCTGACGCTGAACGAACAAACAAAGCCGACCGAATCCCCGATGCAGTCCAAGTGGCTTATGAAGAAGGGCCGACCGCCTAAGAAGTACCGGGCGCAGCGCAAGAAGGACGCGTACGGCTTTGGCAAACGGGCTAAACGCGAGGCACCGGCGAGGTTCGCTCGCTACGAGAAACTCGACGAAGAGGGCGACGTCGTCCTTGAGTGGGACCCCAGCGACACCGAGAACGTTACCTTCAGAGTCACGGCCAAGACCCTGGGATACGTCGGCCTGGGCTTTAACGACAAGAACCACATGAAGGGCGCAGACATCGTGCTCGCCTGGGTTGACGATCGCACCAATATCACTACGCTTTTGGTGAGTTAGGGCTCGATGAAACGATTATAGATAAGGCTTTTTATTTATTAATTTTTTTGCTTTATTCTCTGACTTTTGTACATTAATTTTCTCGCGATTGAAGCATTGAAAAGAAAACTTGCAGTCTGATGAATTTAGAAAACAATAAAATGAAAATAAATCACTTATTACAGTAATATATTGATTGATATTACTATGAATTATTAAAACTTCCATTATTTGTTAATGTAATTAAAATTACACTTTTTAAAAACGAATACCTGGTATCTTATTAAAATAAATGTTGCTATCTTGATAGCTAACGGCAAATACATTTAACGCTATTTCATTAAAACAACAAATACCCCTTATAAACAAGAATCGGCAGTCATATCAAATAACTTATAAGCATTTATAAGCAGAGAATATTTCAAGCATGTAGCATAATCGTAAAGCCACGAAGTTACGAGTACTTTCAATTTGAATTTTGCTTCACTACAGCCAATTTATAAATGATATAAAGAGTCATTAACTGTAAATACAGTATGCATATTTCATAAAGAGTGTTATTTAACCAGTGCTTATCACGTTCGATAGTTCAAGCGATTAACTGAAAATTTAGAACCTCCACGCCGCTTAATTAAAACGCTCCTTTAAATACCAACCAAAACTGTTCGGTCGCACGATCTTTTGCTCGATTCGCTTTCCAAATCTTCCTCTAAAACCCGTAAATCAAGACTTTAAAAAATTCCTTTGCAATAATTAAAATTAACTTCCCACTACGTCACTTGAAACAAATGAACTAAAGTCACTGAATTACGTCTAACAGCTAAAAGCTCCGCAATGTCATCAATAAAGATAAAAGCCAGCCTAAAAAAAGAAAGAAAAAACGACGTTAATAAAACAAAAAGTAAAAATAAAACAAAAGGTACGGCGAGGCCGTGCTGGCGAGTTAAGATAACGACCGTTACACGTATATGGGTAGGATTCGTGTGCAGTCATCGATAACCGTATGATGAATGACTAGGTGGACGTCCATTCATGCGCGAGGAGGGAGTCGGGCGCGAGCTCGCGCACTCGCGCGCATTCATTATACTCCGTCCGTGCCGAGCTTTAAAGGAGCCTGGCGCTTTTCCCGACTACCTGAGCAGCAGTTTGTCAAGTCTGCGTCGGGCATATTAATCGGGAAGACGAATGGCTCGCGAATCGCGCGACGCACGCGCCGCTAGAATCGACAAATCAGCCGGGGCGTTCGATTCTTTTATATCGAACTGCGGGGTTGCTTGAATCGCTTGGATCTTTCCATGATGAAGTCTGAAATCTCTTTTTGCAGTTGTTTTTTAATTATACTTAACGGTACAATTGCGTATTAAAATTCAAATTTTGAAGAGTACGTAATTTATTTTGAGGTGAAATTAATTTAAATTTATTCTAAAATAGTTTAAAATAAATTATTTAATAAATGGATCAGATACTGCGTAAATTCAGATGAAACATGAAAAACGGAAATTAGTTATAAATGCTAGAGGATTATTGATCCTGTGCAATCAAACTGACTTTAATAATCATAATAATGGCTTTTTCAAAATATAAATCCTGATTTTGAAATCAAATGTTACCACTGAGGCACTGACTCGAAGTAACGGTTGCTTTTCATGAAAAAAGCCACCACTATCCGCAAGCAGAATAGATGCTTCTCTCATAAATTGTTAACGAATCAAAAAAGAAGATGCGAAATTAACCCGATTTTTACAACTCACGCATCGATTCCTGTGGCAAATCTTGCATTATGCATGATATACGGTACCCGCGTCACTGAACCCCGCTGCAAAGTTGCAAATACATTTATATCTCCTCGGCGCGAGGTAAAATGCATCGGGCCCTCCTCGATTCTCCTTCGATTCGCCGGTTTTATCATGGCGCTTTACTTTTTTTTCTTTCTTTCCCCGCGCTTCGCCCTTGCTTTTTTTCAGCCGAAGCACTGGCTCGCACGCCGATCGTTTTTCTTCCTTCGATTTCCTTTTTTCTCTCCCTCCGCCCGTGACGGAGCATACCTGGCCCAGTCGTCGGCGGGGGACCCTTGCGAAATTTCTCCCCGCCAGATCGATGTCGAGATTTTTCGGCGCGCCGGGCATCCGCGGCCTTTATCGCGCTTAATTGCCCCGCGCACTCGCGGGCACCGTGGGCTCCGGTGCTTTTTCGGAGGTGCCTGATTTATGCTCGCCGGTGCTCGTTGCGCTGATGAATTAGACGATTTACCGGTCGTTAGTTCCCGGTATATCCGCTCGATAATTAGATGGGTATTAATGACGATTGATGATTAAGCGCTTGAAAATTATCATTTTTTCTTCTCTTTAAGCTTCACTTATAATCGTGGACTATCCCTAATGGGTCCTCGTATCTAAAATTCTTTGTCATGAAAATAACTTTTCTCTTGCACCTTATTTTATTATTTTTCAATCTGTAAAATATTGTAATCTATTCAAACAATTGAGTATAGTGCACATCCTTTTAATTACCAGTATTAACTTCTTAGTAAGGACCAGCTAATGAAAATCTGATTGTGAGTTTACATCACGTTGTAGGCGAAACATAAAATTTTTGTATTTCAGAGTTGCGAAAAAATTCCCACCTTTTTTACTATTCTCTAAAAATGTCACTCTAAAAATGTTACAGTCGTATCATTTGTTGATTAATTCTGTTTGAAACTATATAATTCATTTCATTAATTATGTACAATGTGCAGAATTAAAATGCGTTTAATACTCGCGTTCGCAAGTGATGTATTTTCTACCGCCGTTGTAAAAACGTCGTTTCCGTTATCATTAATTGTAATAATTTGTTTCCGAGTTTACAGCAACGGTTAAAATTTATTAATAATACTACTCATCTCTCGTTTTATTTTGATTTCAAGTAACAAACTAATAAGTCCTTGACTGCGATAAAATAATGTATTTAATTTAAAAAAAAATTACTGCATTAATTTTCGATCAACGTTCACATAAATCAATAAACCAGTAACGGATCTTAAATCGATGTCTATCAATAATGCCTTTAAAAAAATTGAAAAAAAAATATCCAGCCCAGATTCACGTCTGTGCGCCCGCATGTGCGAGACCGACGTCTTATTTTGCGCGTGTCACACAGACGTCGGGAAACAAGGCGGGAGGTCGTGCCGATTTCCGAGAGGAGCTCCGCAGGATGCAGACGCGAGTGCGACCGGGCCGCGATTCGTCAAGGTCTGCCGGATTGGGATCGATCGCTCGCTCCTTTGGGTTTCTGGCCGCGGCCCGCATTCTTCGTGCGAGGCGCGAGGGGCGAATCCTCGCGTACGGCCGGGCGAAAATTTATCGCGACGTTATCGCCTCCACGCTTCGAGACGTTCGTTAATTTTACCCGCGCCTTTCTTTTTCTCCCCCTCTCTCTTTCTCCGCGGATCTCGTGGCTGGATTCGCCTTTTCCTTTTGTTTTGTCGACCGGTGCATGTTGCTAAGGGACTGCTTTTTTCTTCGTGATCGGTTTAATGTAATGCAAGCAAAATTTGCCAGTTTCGTAATAAATAAATCTGAAACATGCGGATGCGCAGAAAAGGGACTTTGTTTTTCGATTTATATAAGTCATAAAAAATAATTAAGCAATGGGTCTTCGAAGATGTCACGAAAAAACGACTCACGAGGAAATAAAATTGACGCTAATGGAGGAAAAACCGGTTGCCGCGAAAACCGGTGTCGAATCGTGAAAGCGAGGGAGGTGCAGGATCGATCGATCGATCGGCGCGCGTAAAATCGGCGGATCACGATTGAATAAACGAGCGCTGCTTTAATTGGCACCCGCGCACAATGAAGCCGTTCCACGGCGTAGGGGATCCTCCCGCGAAGGAAAAGTGGACAGCAGCGCAAAACAGTAGCTTTCGCTCCTCTCGCTTCGTCGCTGCGCCAGACACGACGTGTCTCTTTTTTACCCCGCGATTAACGACCCGATTTAGCTGATTAATGATTCAAGAGCATCCCGATTATCTCGTTGGATCTTTTCTTCGCTCATTTTTGCATTAGCCTATTTATCTTATGTAAGCCGACACGATGATATTATGCCGGTGCGGTGATATAACAGAGTTAGATAGTGTACAGTTCATTAATGCGATTACACTTTGACACTTTCGTGGGAATCTGTAAACGCTGCTTAAGAACGTATATAAGCTACGGGCGTCGCTGCTTTTCTCACGATTTAATTGATTTACGCTCGCTGCAAAACATTTTTCTTGCTGTCACTTTCAATATGCAGCATACGCCGAATCGGTAATAAGGCGATACACAGAGTAATTACAAGAGTGAAAACCACCACAAGCATGGATACCGATTTTAGCCTGCTTTCAATTTAAAGAGAGAGTCCCGTGATAAAACCTTTTTTTCTCAATACCACGTGCGATACATTCCCACAATATGTCCCCGCCGTAATCATCAAAAAGGAAAGACTTTGAAGTCAGTTCTGCGAATGCGATCTTTGAATACGAACCATAAAGACGGCTCGCGCGAGTCAGGTAGCCCGGGCGAGTCGCGATCTTCCCAGGCCGAGATTCCTCTCTCGCTCTTTCTCCCTCGGCCGAGGACAGCTCGAAAATTTTTAATTGGAATTTCGAGCCCGGATGACGATGGGACGAAAGGTGAAAAAGGAAGACAGAGGGAGGCATATCGGCTCTACAGAAGGTCGGCCGAGCGAGGTGGAGCCAAACCGGCTTCGCAGAATTTCTAATCTTATAATTAAATTTATTTCATTAAACCTCGGTGATAAATTCTTGACGATAAGTGATCAATCCCATACGCTATGAGGTGCTTTCCGAACGGTTAATATTGAGTTACTGCATCGATTTGTTCTTCCTGTTCATTCTTTCGATTTATTGTGGTTTTTGGATCGGCAACGAACTAAGTTCATATCTATCGAGAGGATCTCTCGTTCGCGTGCGATAGGTGTAGATTTATTTGCTCTTGATAACATGATGCAGGATATGGCTTTGCACAACATTGGTGCAGTAAGTTGCTCCAATAAAACTACATTATATTCCAGAATTTAATCAAGAAAAGAAAATTATTAGCGACGATACTCGTTTTCAAGATTAGAAAGAAGGCTACAACTTTTCGCAAAAAATTTGATTTTCCATCTTTAAAACGGGACTCGCTAAAACCTTGAATGCTGATACTGATTTATATCACGTTGCGAGCGCTTGGATGCAAGTAGCCCTGCGGTATAAAATTTCGCCCAGGTCCGTCGCGGAACCAACGATTAACCAGCAGTCCTATTCCAGTCATTAACTCATCACCTTTTTCTACCTCTGATCCCCCATATTTATGCCATCCCTGCATCCTTAGAAATTTCAGTTTCTTTTACGAACTATAAACTTGTGTAATTATACAGGTCTGCCTTGGAACTGTGTAGCTTCTGGTTTTAGACTCAGCTACTGTATACGTAAATTTAAGTTTCGAAACCGCAGCTGACAAATAAATCATCTTTTCTATTATTGCCTTATTCCGAACTCGGAGTATTTTTAATGAGAAGCAGCGAATGTATAGTCATCTAAGATGCAAATATCAAAATTAAAGCTAACTTGTACGTCAAAATGCCCAAACACTAATTTGTAAATGCAAATTTTTCCTTTTTGAAAAACACACGTTTCCAATATTTATCGCAGCTGCTCCACGACGTTCTCACGCGGCAGCGTATTTTGGGTTAATACACCCCAAAAAGCGTCACTGCAACAGACATACCTTTTACGAGCTCCCGTTCACACGGAAATAACGGCGAATCTCGCCGCTCGCGTGCGGAGGCCGGTATTATGCAAGAACATACACGACAATATCGCGCAAGTGCTGCGGACGTGATTTCCGTGTGAGCGCCCGTGAAAAAGGGCCCCTCGGGCCAGTCAAGGCCGACGGACGTGGCCGGGCCTCCCATCGAGGAGAATCGATTCGCCCGGCTCTTTCTTTCTCTCTCCTCGCGCCCCACGAATCTCTGCGGCCCCATGCGCCGTCGACTAAAGAATCGAGGGGTGCCGGGTACGCACTGAACAGTCCGTTAATTGGGGAAAAAATTTCACGGCGATGCAAGGCACTTTTGAACCTTTCGCGAACATGTCATCGCTTCCTACTAACTAGCAGATTTCAAATTTTTTATCAAGGCGTGAAAATTAACACACTTGTATTCCCACAGCGAAGACTAGCAGATTTCATTGTCCTCATCGATGCTGGATATGCTAGATTTCTCAGCACGAAATGAAATCTGCTAGCCTTAATGGCAATGATGCTAGATCTGCTAGTTTTCGTGAATGAAATCTATTGGTCTTCGTAGGGAGTAATACGTATAGCTCAAACTGCATCTATTTGAAATATAAAAGTGAAATCGTTAATGACTAATCATTAATCGGGCGCACCGTCATTAATTAAGTGTACATCGTCCGTTAAAAACGAAAAAGGATACTACAGGTACTTTCCTTATGACCTTAGCGCGCGAAAGTGCGAAGGAAAGGAAGAGCCGGAAGGAGGCGAGCAATAAGAAAGAGAGAAGAGCGCTACACGCCGCGGAAAAAAGAAAGAATAAAGAATAAAGAATCGCGGCGATGAACGGGCCGTGCGGAGGGGGGGCTCTCTATTCTCCGTGCTCTTCCCTTTGTGCCGCGCTTTCTCCCGCACTCGATGTACCCCCGTCGCTTCGCCCCTCTCCCTTTTTTCCGTCTCTCGCTTTTCATTATTTGCCGCGCTCCTCGGCTCGTGTTTCTGTCCACTGCGCCCGTTCCGCCCTCGGTGTGCGTTTGGATCTTCTTTATCGTTTCTTTTTTTCGTCTCTCTTCTCTTATTTTTATCCCGCAAGCTGGAAAGACTTGTTCCACTGCCGGGTCAATTCGTGTACCTGTTCCGATTGCTAAAATTATATTTCTTCGTTGCGGGGCTGAAAAAATTTACAAGTTGGTTGTTATTATGTGCTTTATTGCAATGAGGGTACAATAAAACAAAGCTGCGCGTATTTACGATAATGAGATTTTATAAGAATTCAGTTTTTGTACGAACAAAATTTACGACGACGCGTAAACTCTGCATACTTTTTCTTGTAATTTGAGTGATATTTATTCGCAGCATTTTTATGGATTTTTAAATAGTCATAAACGTCTAATTAGGCATATAAATTCTCACGTCATTATAAAATATCGCACCTAATTAATACTCTGAGATTTTAAAGATTGACAAAAATTATTGCTCATTAAACTTTTTAAACGAAACGAAAAAAATATCAAAAAGAAAAGTTCACTCAATCCACCCGACTCTCCCACCGTGATCGCATCAACACGTAGCAAAGCTGCGACACGGCGCACAGGGGGATCCGGGGTTGCGCGAAACGCGGTATGATTTACGGTATCTCGGTGGGGCTCGGGGAAACCGGTCCGATCCGAAAAAGAGGCGGCCGCGCGTATGGAGCACACGCGCCGCCTGCATGCGAGCTATTTGTCGGGCGTGCAGCGCGGATCGCTCGGCGTACCTGCGCCCGAGTCCCTTCCGTTATATCATACTCAGCGCCTTTTCTCCCCGATCCGTAGGTTCGGGCTTGTGCGGTAACGGTTGCGTCGCTGCTTTGCATAGTGCGTTCCGCGCGAACAGCTTTTGCTGCCGGGGGGATGGAACTGCGTTAGTTTTTGCAGCTGTGCAAGTCCAAGTGGATTTACAGTTTTCTATAGACCGCAAAAGGAATTTCTTTTTAGCGCAATTTTTTTTCGAGAAGTCGATATTTCAGCGAGGATGCTGTACTTGTACTTGTCGTTTAGGAATGATGGTTGCAGATGCAATAAAGCTAAAGTGCTTTAACATGGAGACATTATTTGCTTTGCCTTTTTCTCGGTTTAAGTTTAATTATGGCGACTTGAGCTTTTATTTGTTCAAGTGTGTAACAAGCTTCGTGGAAACACTTAAACTCGAGCTTCATACGATTAATTTTAAAGACCGGTGGAATTCGTTCGTTTTTACCCCAGCAAACGCTTGGGCGCTGAACGAGAACCGACATAAACAACTTCTTGCCACATTATTCAAATCGCAGCTTTTTAGTGCAACATTTAATTAGACCAATTATTTAACGTTGTAAAACAAACACATCAAATAATAATTTCCGTGAATCTGAATAAAATTAGTGACGGTCACGCTGAAAATTATATCGATTATAGTGAATTACTAACTTTTCGTACCGGTGCAAAATAATTGCAACTGTCAGTTACTGCCAAGTCAAATGATAATTCTCACTCACCGTGAAGCGAAACAGCTTTATCTTCGTGCCGTAAAAACTCACCCCTTATCATAAAACGCAGGCCACCATTCGAAACGAATGCTCCTCGATGTACTCGGCGGCAGAGTGTAATTCTCCGTTCTTTTCCGTAACGGAAGGGGCCCGAGGACTGGGAGCAAAACAAAAGCCCCGGCAGCTCGCGGCAATTGACGCGTCGACTCTCTTTCGACCGCCTGGCAGGCAGGGGGGAAGCAGCCGGACTTTCGTGCGTCCGCAATCGCCCCGAGCCCGATGGTCTTCGCAACTTCTGGCTTTTTCTGTCGCTCCGTTTTGCTTCTCCCTTTTGCCCTCCCGTCGCAGTGCCCCGAGCGGCCTGGTCCACCCCGTGAAGTCGACCGGATCCCAACACTCGCAGTCGGAAATCACTTAGCCGCGCACCTGAAATAAATCGTCGTCGATTCTCAGTCATGTAAAAATTCAAGGTGCAATATTTTTCATTTTTTAATCGCTTAAAGTAGTATCTTTTTATTATTTTCTAATTAAATGTTATATGACTTCATACTAACTAAGCAATAGTTATTTTTTAATATAATTTACTGATAAATACTGAACATTGCCTAATAGTGTGATAGGAATTTACAAATAGCCTCAACAAATATTTTAAATAACCACCTAAAAACTAAATTTTAATATTCTTTATCCGAGTCACTTTGGAATGAAATAAAAAAATAAAATATTTGTTTAAATCTCAATTTTTCGCTTCTAAATTACTTTTCCAATACACTCAAATTTTTCTCCATAGACTAAAGTAGCTATATACACATACTTTCCAAAGAACCAAGCAAACATTTCTTAAGAATTCGATCTTAAGTCTTCCGTAACACAAACAAGTCCGCAAATCGCAACAAACAATACAATAATAACTGCGGATAATCGTAGGCCTCGTAAATCCCCGGCCTGCAGCAAGCTAAGCTAAAACCCAAGTCCGGAGGCGAGAGGATGCGCGCGGAGCTTGGCGGATTGCTGTACGGATCGTTAAAGCCGGGGCGCGCCGAGCGGCGCCTCGATTTCGCTGATTATTCGCGGCGCGAACGAACCGCGGACGCGATGAACTTTAACGCTCGCCGCGCGGCTGCCGGCGGATTGAGCGCTACGACCGTCCGGGAAAAAGAGCCGACCGCGCCTCGTCGTTTTGAAGGAACGCCTAACGACGAATTAAGTCTAGGATGCAAATGGTCATGCCTTGGACGTTTATTTTCCAAGCGAGTAATATGTGCCGATGGATATTAAAATCGAATTAGTGCATTGGAGTGGTCGGTGCGTGAATATGGTTTTTTGCATTTTATTAATAACACAAGAATTATTTAATATATACGTTAATATAAAACGTAAAAATTTTTAAAGAAAAAGGATTATTACTAACAAATTGAAAAAAGAAGTAAAATTAAGTCTGAGGAAGCTAATTGCCAATGTACCTATTAGCTGCAGATATTTTTAATTAAAGAAATTTTAATTTACGTTAGGGTACAGTAGTGGACTCGCATTAAGTGAATGCGTACGTCGTTAAAATTTAGATAACACCTGGGCAGATACAGATGTTTGATTCTGGTACACGTGTGTCTTATACGAGGCTTCTTTATCACGAAGCGGCAGCTGCCTGTTCGTAAAGCGGCAGATGGTTTAACAAGACTAAAGCCAACGCCATTAAGCATCACAGTCTATTTATTTTGAACGTTTTGATATTTATTAAAATTGATTTTTTATATTACCATAAATTTCGCACTTCAACACACTACAATAATATAAAATTGATAAAGATAAAAATTTGTATCGTTCATTTAAAACCATATAACAATAAAATTATTTATTCCAAACTTACTTTTACTTTAAATTCAAATACGGACATAAAAGAGACGAAAGATTAAAAAGTTTTTCTACCCAAACATGAGATTTTCGAATAAAGGAAAAGATCCGAGACGCAGACGAGACGAAGAGAAAATTTTTTCCCACCGAAACCCCTGGATATCGTGCCAAAAAATACACACCGCTCATTGATGAATCCTCATTCTTTGCGCATCCCGCAGCCGTAGCCCGTTTTTTCTTCGGATCACGTGACGCGCGGCTGCGCGCGTAACAAAGGGGCAACCGCGCTCCAGAAAAATTGCTCCTTCGCCCCCGCAAGCTTTCGGATCGCACGAGTCTCGTCTGCGCCAGCGCCGATTGAAAATCGAACGCTGAATGGGACAAGCGGGCGTATACGAGAATGCAATTTGCCACCGCCGTATCGCCCCGGCCGACGAAGCGGATGAGCCTTTAATTTCAAGGGCTCCCGCTCGCTTTTTCACTATTTTTTTCGCGCGCCGAACGGGGAAATTCAATTTTCGAGTTAACTCGCTTCGAGACTACCTACGCAGGCAGTTTCTGAAATCCGCAAAAACAGTTTCGTTCAAGGAAAAAGATAGATAGAAATGCTTCTTATATCTTTTACACTACGATAAAATAGAATTAGTATTTGATTTTTTTGGATATATATTTTAAAATTTAGATCATTTATATACGTCAAATGTGTATCACACAAAAAAAGTGCTGCAGTAAATTAACGATATTATCTTCTGGTGCATAGAGGAACAATAAAAGTTACAGTAACAGTCAATATTATTTAAATGTCATCATAGACTGACATTATTTTGAAAAATCAATAGCTTCTTTAAAGTTTATAATAGTTCTGAATATGTAACACAATTTTTCCAATAATTATGTGAGTCTGTTAGTTATTCAAGTGATAAATTTATCAATTTATTGACCGCGAATAAAACAATCATTTTCTTGTAGAATTTTCTAAATTATAAAATTTCTTAGCTGTTTTCTCTATATAGTCAGACAACGATCACATTCATGGACAGTATGGTATTTTACCAAACAAAATATAATTTTCGCGCAAAAGAATCACTTGTAAATTTAACAATCCCCCTAGCCACTTATTTAATATAACAAAAAGAAAAACGGCGCAAAGCACCTCAGGAAGTGTTCAAGCAACATCCTGCCTTTGTAACGAGCCAAGCAAATGCCGGAATTCCAAGCAATCGAGTACGCAGGGGGGTGCGCGAAAAAACGGAAGGGCCCGTCGCGCCGGAGGTCCGATATTCCGGAAACCCCGGAGATGCTAAAGCGAAGATTAATTCAGCGGATGCGACGCGTCACGCCCTGGTACCTGCTCGCGCGCGCGCGCGTCTTTCAAAAAAGTCGTTTGTGTACTTCAAATCCTGCGCCGCGTCGTCCGGCTCGCGCGAGAGCGCAACAAATGAAATACCGGCGCAGCGACGGATAGCGACAACGAAGCCGAAGAATCAGGCGGGGTCGGCTGTGTAAAGCTATAAGCGATGCCCCGGGGCGACTCGCCTTGACGGCCCAGGTATACAGGGCCGTCGGGGCTTTTCCTCTCCGCTCGTTACGCTCGCAGACGGAGCGAAAACGAGGCATCGCAGCGTGACGCCGCCCGGGGAGCGTCCACGCCCCGTAAGTGCGCCGGCCAAAGGCGATCGCGGGGATTCATCGGGGAAACGCCGGAAGGACGCTTCCCCGCCGAAGCGGAGACTTCCGACGCGGCCCCATGCTCGAGCATGCGTGCAACGTTACTCGAAAGGCTGCGGTTTTCACGTTTATGCGATGCTTATGGGGTCGATCGGTTGAAAGCTTGTTTTTTAGCCTTGACGCTTTCGAGAGAAATTGCGTAATTTTTCGGAAAAGGATAGTAAACAAGTTTAGTTTTCTGGGATACTAAAAATCGACGCGTATAATTACTTTTTTCGATTTAATGATAATTAGCGAATCTTTATCCACTGTTTTAGATACAGTCTAGGAACCTGGACGGATTTACAGTTTTCGTATTAGATTCGCTGTCGTTAAAAAATGTTATAAATTAATGTAATCTTGTACAATTGCTTCAAACAAATATTTGTATTGTCCATTGAATTACTGACCTTTACATTAAAATTGTTTTTTTAACAAAAACTTCATTATTCTATTGTAAATGTAGTTCAGCGATTTGAAAGCTGTCTTATCAGCTGATTCCCATGCGATTACATCATATTTATATTTAACATTACAAAAAATGTATTTTATCAAGAAACATCACTCTTTGCAAAACTTTCTCCGCTTCCAACTGACAATACTATAAAACGCTGAAATAAAATTGAGCAACAAAGCAAACGTGAATTTTCTCACACCAAAATAAAGAGTCGCAAACGTGTTTTTGGCAAGGTCAAACCCTCTTCACCCTGTTTATCCGACTGCGCGCGCCACTTTGCAGTTCTTTTATGCAGCAGCGAGGGAGAAGAGGGCCTAGACCGCAGTGCCGGAGCGAGAAGAAAGGGCCGACCGCGCGCCGAGGTAGGAAGTTCCGGTGGTCACCTATGGGAAAAAAAACTCGTACGGGCGTTTCAGCGCTGCGGCCGGCGCGCCGGACTCCTCGGGACGTGAGAAGCTGATTAAAACTTCGAAAAGCGATGTCCGATGATTGATTTGACGCCCGACGTGATTTCCACGGCGTTGGTCTTTTTGTAACGGGAAAAAAACGGTGTAACGAGCGAGTTAACGAAGCGCGCGCGATCCCTCCAGTGGGCTTTTTTCGTAGGGAAACAGTGGAAGAGGGAAAGCGAGAGGAGTAATTAAGGCGAGCCGAAGGGGCAGCCTCTTGGTCGGTTTGAAAAATAAGGAAAAAGGAGGGAGAGGAGGAGATTTGCGGATGACTGTTATGAACGCCGGGGAGCATTTAAAGCGCGCATAGATCATTGCGCGCTCGTATATAAGGCGGCTTTTTTTGTTGGCAAAAAAGACCCGTAAATTATCATTAACTTACTGTAAATGCCAATGGTATAGCGTTTAATTAAAACTTTTTCTAAACAATCTTTATCCCGCAGTTGAAAATCATTCGATTATAAAACTATACGACACATAAAATCAAGCGGGCACGCATTCATTGCAAACCTATACAATCATATAAAATAAAAAAAAAACCTGAATTACATAAATCTTAAATAAATTAAGGAAACTAATATCCCTCCATAAACAATTAAATAAATATTTATCATTTAATAAAATATTTTAAAGGGTCATATTCGGAGATTCTTTCAAATCCGTATGAGCTGTCAGTGCATGCTCTGCGACGTTTCAAAAGGGTCCTCGTGAAGAGTGAAAAAAAAAATTCATGGGATCGTGTTTTTGTGCCTGTTGCAGGATTCTCACGGTGTGGAGAGCGCGAACGCGGCGCCAGAGACAGACGCTTCGCAGGACGTCCACTTAATCCACGGCTTCCAAAACGGGACCCACACGGTCGTCACGTTCACGAGGAGGTGGCAGACCTGCGATCCGCAGGACCGCAGCCTCACGGTGAGTCGATGCTTCTCAAACTCATTGGGAACCAGTTGTATCCTACAAAAATGTTCTCCTTACTCCCGCAGCACGTGATTAAGTACAAAAATAAAATAATTAAATTATTATGGTAACCCCGGATTTTTAAAGCAATTACAGTTTTTAAATAATAATAGAACAGTAATTATTTATACAATTATTAAATAAATAATTATATTGTTTTATTAATGTTAATATTTTTGTCTTGATCTGAACGAAGCTTGTTGTAGTTGGTTACATAAACTGAGTATCGGAAAAATTTATTTTATCAGATAAAGTTTTATTTCTATTATATAAAAGCTACAAAACCTCACCTCTATATATTCGCTTGCCGTGAATTTCTACTCTTCCATCGATAGTGTATTTTAGCGGTTTCGGCATAGCGTGCTCCGAGGAATCCTCGAGCGTGTGTAAAGAAATCGACGAAAGCCATTAAAATACTTCTAATCGAAGAGCGAATAGGTTCAGGACGATATTTTGTGCATTTTTCGGCTCCTTTAGCGCGAGTAAATTTTTCCGTAAATTTAACCGATTCTACGATCCGGTGAATCAGAATCGCTCCGGCTGCGACAAGATCGAAATTTATTTGCGGGTTTTCAATGTCACGTTGCCTAATGTACGAGATCTTATCTCAAAACCGCAACTGCCAGTTTTTTCGAGAAATACATCTTGCCCAATCGTAAAGTTTGGAAGAGTAAAAAGCAACATCGATACATTTACTTAAAAATACCTGTTTTTTCTCGTCAATAATTAGGATACAAACTACAATGCGGTATTTGAAAAGATCGCACAAAGCATTTTCCTCTTCTTGGGTATAAATCTGTCACGACTCACTTTCTAAAGTGACAAATCCGTCGTAGTTTCCCCTTTGTAAAATGTTAACCCTTTACGAGAAAGGCGACGCGAGGTATAAAACGAGGACGTTTCTCCGCTTTTCAGAGTGACACGGTCAGGGTACTGTGGGCGCTGCACCATACCGATCCCGAGCTGAACGCCGCGAGGTTCCACGGTGACAGGCGAGGAGGACGGGCTCTCAGGCTGAAGGCACCGCCGCCTCATCCGCCACCGGCCATCGACGATCCCGACATGATCAAGTGGGACGTCAAGCTTAATCAGGTAATTAATCTGACAGTACCTTTTACTAGCTGTCCACTAACTTCTCTGATTAATTTATATTCTGTATATTGCTTTCTGGTTGTAGACTTAATTAATTCTGGATAAATATTTATTAAAATAATTAATCAATCAATAATTCTTTTTCATCTAATCTTAACAAATAGACTAGTGATTTATTTACTAATGACAAGCTTATCTACTAAATTAAAGACATATAGAAATGTGTTGATACCAGAATTTCAATAGTTGAAACTAGTTTACTTAAAGTATCAATCAATTGTTTTACTTTGAAAATACACTATATTGTAAGTCGAGCTAATAAACAAACCCTTATTTTGCAGTTCACCGTGTCGAACACGTCGGACACCGTGTACTGGTGCAAGATCTTCAAGGCGCCGAAGCTGCACAAGAAGCACCACATGATCGGGGTGAGTCAGACTTGCTCAATCCCAGACGACGAGTCGTAAATACGTGATTCGCACCTCTTATGTAAAGTCGCTCGGCGGTCGTCGCACGTCCCGGAGGAATCGCGCGGCGACGGAAGTCGCGCTCGCGTCGCGGTCCCCGCAGTGTGAGACACAAAACTTGGTTCCCACGAGTGATGTCACCGATGCTTGTTGCCCCGCGAACGATTCTCTTGAATTTAAATGAGCGGCTTTTTCGAAATTTGAATCTAAATGGCTCGGATCAGAATGTTCCTGGATTAACTGTTGTTTCGTCAATGGGAGATAAAAGTTTCGTGAGTCGTGAAGAAATCTTGACAGTGTTAGTATTTTTTAAGGGGAGAATCACTTTTTAATTGAATCTGTTATAATTTATTTAATTAGTTTTTTCAAAAATTAAATACGAATGAAAAAATAAAAAACTAACACCAAGTCTAAAAATGATGTATGAAGTTGTTTGGGCTGCTTTTTGGGTATATTTATTTTATTTGATTTATTTCAAGTTTTTACAAGCAATTTGTTCTTTTACAAGGTAATGAAAATAAGTAAAAACAAAGCTTAACTTACACTGCAATCAATAAACAGGGCTATACATGACTTAATAATAGCAAGTGCTTATAAATACACCAATAGAGTCACTGTTTTTAATGCGATTCGGAAGAGAACTCAATTTTCTTCTACTCAAATCTAATAAATCATAATGCTTCTGAAAACTAAAATAAAATGTAAAAAAATTTCAGTACACCCCACTGGTAGAAAAGGCGAACGAGGCACTGGTGCACCACGTGATCCTGTACGAGTGCGCGTCGACGGCTCCGATCCTGGGCGAACACGCGCGCCTCGCCGGTGCTCACTGCTACAGTCCAACGATGCCAAAGGAATGGGACAGCTGCCTGCAGCCGGTGCTCGCGTGGGCGCGCGGCTCCCGGGGCGAGTGGTTCCCGGAGCACGTGGGTCTGCCGATCGCCGAGCACCTGGAGAACTCGTACTACATGCTGGAGGTACACTACAACAACAAGATGGGTAGGCAGGTACTCGATAGCAGCGGCGTCCGGCTTCACTTGACGCCCAACACGCGACCCATGGAGGCTGGCATCCTCGTCGCGGGCGTCGCGGTTAGCCCGTTGCACATGGTACCACCCCAGCAGAAGGAGTACGCTACTGTTGGTTACTGCACGCCTCAGTGCACGGAAAAGGTATGTAAAACTTTTTTATAGCCTTATTGTTGTATTTGAAGTGAAGATCATTTTTGAGGCACACGCTCCGGAGAAAAGAATAGACTGAAAAAAATAACACGCAGGAAAATTCACTTATTCGAGGTGGAGTACAGATTTGAACTTATAATACAATTTCCTATGCATTTTTCTCAGTGCGTATTTATCATTTTTTAACTTAACCAATCGGTTATTTCTTTTGCTGATGCACCATACTTTTCACGTATTTTACTCGCAAATTTTATTGAAAAAAAGTCGTCTCGTAATTCTTAGCCGATCTTACTCATAAATTTTACTTAAAAATTCTGCCAATGCAGGAGGGAGTCCCTTACTATTGTAATTAATTTTTTTTAAATCCTAATCACTGACTTTCCGATTTTGCAGATGTTCGACAAAGACGGTATAAACGTGGTATCAGTGGTGCTGCACTCTCACCTGGCGGGCAAGCGCCTGAGCCTAAAGCACATCCGTAGCGGCAAGGAGCTGCCGCCGATCGTGGAGGACCGCCACTTCGACTTCGACTACCAGCAGGCGCACACGCTCGAGCGCGAGGTGAAGATCCTGCCGGGCGACGAGCTCGTCGCCGAGTGCGTCTATGACACGCGCAACCGCCGGCGGCCGACCTTCGGCGGTTACGCCGCCTCCCAGGAGATGTGCCTCGCCTTCGTCGTGCATTATCCCCGCACGCCCCTCGCTGCCTGCTACAGCATGACCCCCGTCAAGGAGTTCTTCAACGCGCTCAACGTGCAGAGCTTCAAAAATGTTACCATGGACCAGGTGGAGAAGCTGTTCCTGTCTACTACGTGAGTACTCTTCCTAATTGACTTGGATTGATTTTTTCATGTAGGAGTTTTAAGGAGGTGATCTTTACATGATGTTTTGATTTTAGGACGGAAACTGTGACGTTACCGGTGTCTCCAAATCACCATTCACAGTTTTATCCAAATGTGAGGATGAACTACGACGAAGACGTGGATATCATCAGACAAGCAAAGTCTGCTCTGATATCCAAGGGAGATTACGTCGACTATGATGACATATTCGCCAGACTCATAATTGAGAAACCTGATGAATTCAAAGGTAGTTTATCCATCCATTCGATCATAAAATGTTCGTCGAAATATTTTATTTCATGAAAACTCATTACTTTGCAGATCACACCTTGTCGGATCACATGTCTGCTTTGGCATGGAATGACACTGCCCTCTCGAAGTCCATCGAGATGAGTCTTTATCACGGCAAGCACGTGACCTATTGCAGGACGAGAGAAGATAAGCTTCCTCAGGTAATAAAAAGAAAAATGAGCACAATACTACAACCTTTTATCATCTTTCTTTCATCATCCTCTAAAATCTCAATTCATTTTTATCTACTCTTTTCGTCTTTCTGTAGAGTCTGATAAAACTGATTAGATTAAATTACATAAAATTGTTTTAGTAAAAATTAAATACCTTGATCCAAATGATTTTTTCCTCTTGAAGATTTCAAAAATAACTTCAACCATGATTTAATTACGTTACATTAAAAATTACTAAACATTGTTAAAATTAAGATCCGTTCGAATTAAATGTCTTCAACATAATAAAAATAATTAATATTTTATTTACAGGCCGCTTCGATCCAAATGTTCCCCAATTTCACGGTCCTACCGGAGAGCAACGTGTCGCAATGCAAGGAGTACCAGGCAGCGTACGGCTCGTCGGGCGTCTTCCATCAAGCATCGCTCCTCACCGTCGCCCTGACGCTAACGATCGCGACGCTCACTTGAAGCATCGCCGCAAAAAAAGCTGAAAAATGAATCGAGCGTACAGCCGTCGCCGGAGCAAGATAGGAGGCGGACCCATTCTCCCGTGTACATTGCGATCCCCACGTGTATTATACGAATCGACGCCCATTTATTTATTGTACCCCTCTTCTCGTGATGACGTCCGCTAGAAAGTCAAATCGACCGTTCGAAATAGGTCGAGCGCGTAACGACGCGCCTCGGCTTCATCTTTCGATACTTGCGAGAGGCAAGATTTTTTTTTGAACGTACGTGCAGTCGTGAGACCATGCAAGAGCAAAACGCAGAGACAATTTCCGAAAAAAAAACATTTCGCGAACCTGCGTCGCTGTTGTGAGTCTTAAACGAGATACTGCTTGAATTATTTTGTAAATATAATTTTAAGGTTTTCCGACAATTACCAAATCTTTGTACTTCAAGAGATCTTTTTAAGAGATACTTAATTGTAGATATAATATTAATATTGTAATGTACTTTTATTTTGTATAAAGTAAATATTATTAAATTATATTTCATGAGTTTTTCATTCCATGACCTTTATCAATATTTTTGCAGAAATTTAAAGTAAATACAAGTTGTTGAGTGTCAGTATTCATCTATGATCACAATTATTAAGGCTTTTTTTGCGCAGCATAGTCATTTCAGTCACACCATCGTTCCTAACGAAGAAAAGCACTTTTCGGATATTTAATTGAGTATTTTCATCGCCATATCAAATGAAATTCATTTAGAGTTTAATTAAAGCAGTATGATTTGATTGCATTTCAGAAATCAGAAATTAGATTTTCACATTTTATTTACCGCCCTTTTAAAGTATTCTCGGACAGCAAACTATATACCTCTTCGACTTGCAATGACTACATGTATGTATACATAAATGCACTTTCAAAATTGACACCAATGGCCTACAATACTTTGATCTTGGAAGTAATTATTTACTGTAGAAACATAAATTATGAAATGTTACACTTGAAAAAGTGAAAATATAAGATCCTCCCGGGTTGGCCGGACCTGCGACCCAGTCTCTATAAGGGTCGTGCTTAAAAATGAAAATCGAAAATAAAAGTCTTCTATCAGTTTAAGTAGTAAAGACACTTTTCTCACCAACTTATGAAGTCTCATTAGACACTATTCTCAAAGATATTCTCACTATATTCCACTTACAAATTGTCTGCGTCAATCCCTTTTAGAGGGCATGCTTCGCTCGAGCTCTAGTACTTAAACTTTTCTCCGTGCCCCGTGCCTTTCCACCTGAGCGGATCGAGGAAAGGGGAGGGCAGATGACGCGGGGGCGACATTCACGCCCCGTCGAAAGACGGAGGGACCTTTTCGCGCGCGAGTGCGCCACGAGCCCCATGTGGCCGGCGCTGATAACCGCGGATTGCGCGTCGATTGAATTACGCGGCCCGGCGGCCTGCGCCGTGGGTATAAAACGCGCCGGTCGCCTCGGCAAAGGCGTCACTCGCCACGGATACGTCGCGCAGCATCCGCCGGAGAATCGCGAGGTTCTTCGCTGAGAAATTTTACTTTGGCTACGCTAAAAGGTACCTAGTAGAAACGCTGTTGGAGTTTTGAACAAGAACAAGTTTCAGAGATCTAAGGTAAATGGAGAGTTTTTACTTTACCGTTGTTTAATTGTGGATTGAAATGGTTGAGAACTGGTACTTGAAAATTAAAAAAAAGACTTAACGATTATTCCTGTAATTATAACTTATCTCTTAAAATGTGGAAGATTGAAAAACCATTTGATTAGAGAGAAAACTCCATTCAAACTCACTATTAGACTGGTTTAGTTTTTCCTGAAAAAAAAAGGTTTTTCCATGGAATAGTGAACTTTCTCGAGTAGATTTTTTCAGTTGATTTTCACTTGAGTGATTTTTTGAATTTTTCACTATTTCATACAAAATTTTGCAACCAAATGTTCTAATATTATTATAATATTTTAGGTGAGAAATGAGGAGAACCAGGCACGTTGTGTTGCCGGTCAGATCCTGGCAATACATGGGTTTGCTCATAGTATCCCTAGCCTGTCTGACCCTTGGTCATGTTTCCCGTGACAGAGAAGGAAGACATGGTAGTCTTGCTGGACCTGAACTTATGCATACTGCACCACATGAGTATGTATAATTCATTTTTTTCATCTAAATATCAAAGAGCTATGCAAAAATCTCGTTGGAAACTTTTGCTTTATTCCAGAGTGGATGCGTGCCCGAACGAAAATCTAAAAAGCTGCCTGGCTAGCCTGGACGTGTCCAGTGCTGGCCCGCAATCGACGTCCGATACCACTGCTAAACTATCGGTCAGTCGAGGGCAAAGCATCCGCCAATCGCATCTTCAGACTCGCGACGAGGCTGCGCTACGACGGATTCGAACCCAGTCTCTAGAGCGCCGAGTAAGATCGATGGAACGTCGCGATGCTCGTTTACGATCGGCAGAGAGGATGCGAGCCTCATCCTTAGACAGTCGCGAGCGTCGCGTTCGCGAGCTGCGGGACAGTCGGCGCGAGGTTCGCGATTTCAGAACTGAACGGCTGAGTCGGGAACGGAGGGAGATTCGCGAGGAGCGTGGCCGCCGGCTCGACACCCGAGCTGAGCGACAGGTTCGACTAGCCGAGAACCGACGCGAGGCTGCAGATGCTAGGCAGGAACGCAGAGTTCGAGATCTCAACCGAGATCAGAGGGAAGCCCGCGAGGCGCGCGACCGTCGCGTCGATTCCCGCGTGGAGGAGCGACGAGCCCGATCAGCTGAGACCCGACGCAACTCGAGGGTGGACGATGCCGAGCGACGGGTTCGATCGCGAGAGGCGCGACTTTCAGAGCGAGCAGAGAGAAGTCTGGTTCGCCAGGTACGAGATGTTAACCGAGTTGAGGCTCGATCCCCGAACACCGAGCGACAAAGCAGATTTGATAGCCGAGTTGAGTCTCGCATGGAGCGCAGATCGGCTAATGACGAAAGGCGGGTTCGAGCGGTAGAGAACCGACGAAATGCTCGTCTGGAGCGAAGGGTACGCGTCGATGAAAACCGCGCTGAGCGAAGACTGGCGCGTGGACCTGAAAATCGCGTAGAGCAGAGACGAGTTCGCGAAACCGAGAGCCGTCTTGATTCACGACGCGAACGTTCGATAGATGCAGAGCGCAGAAGCCGCGCAGCAGAAAATCGTCAAGAAATCCGTAGGTCGTTGAATCTTGAACGACGAGGCGTTGACAGCCTGCGACGAGCTGGAAGATCGGCAAGTTCGGAACGCAGAGTTGCAGAGACCCGACAAGAAAATCGACGATCAAATACTATGGAGCGGCGCGAAGTCGAAAGCCGACGAGAAGCACGTCGATCAACAACCTTGGAACGTCGAGTTGCAGACAACCAACGAGAAGCACATCGATCAACAACCTTGGAACGTCGAGTTGCAGACAACCAACGAGAAGCACGTCGATCAACAACCTTGGAACGTCGAGTTGCAGACAACCAACGAGAAGCTCAGAGATCGGCAAACATGGAGCGACGCGACGCCGAAAGTCGACGAGAAGCTCGACGATCAGCGAGTTCAGAACCCCGAGTTCGAGAAAACCAACGGGAAATTCGCCGATCGGTTAGCATGGAGCGCCGCGACGCTGAAAGTCGACGAGAAGCCAAAAGATCGGCAAGTTTGGAAC
>UXGC01000385.1:0-16213 GCA_900480045.1 Eurytoma adleriae
TAAGTTCAGCAAAATTTACTGTAAGTTTAGCAAATTTTACTATACTGTGTAGTAAAATTTTGGATTTGTCGAGTCTGCCCTGCGTTACAAAAACAGTATAGTAATTTTTACTAGAACTTTTCTCTCCGTGTGCATAAAGCCAGAATCATGAAACCCCGTTTATTCTTTAAAATTGTTTAAGCTTTTTCGAGTACCAATAGAAATGGTAAACAATTATTATCAGCATCGTAAAGAGCACACTTGAATTAATCAATAACGACTGTCGTATTAAAGATTCAAGATTTAAAATTAGTCAAGAAATGTTTTGCTCAATTTCTCGGTTGCAGCTGAACTGCAGGTGCAGTATTTTTATTCAGTGTGAAAATAGTATTTTCAAATTTGTTTTATTTAAATTTATTTATTTAAATTTGTTTTATTTTATGGATACCGAGTAAACTGTCAGAATTTTTCAGTTAGTAGTCTCTACGTATAGATCTGGGTGAAAAAGTAATGCAATCATAAATGCACAGACGACACAGTTTGCAATATCATATATTTAGCCACAGATTTAAATTTTCTGCAAGTTTGTAACCAATGTCTGGGCGGATGTCAATATTTCATTATTTGTATCTCGGTAAATCACTGATAAACACTATTAAAGGTTTCAAATGCACAGACGACACCATTTTCGATATCATACATTCTTTAAAAGTGTTCCATTGATTCAAATTCTATATTTTCTTGACATCAGAATGTCTACTAAGGCACATTAGAAAATAATCCAATAACAGAGTACAAAGTGTTTGTGTACATCAATTGCACTACAATTCTTCCTAGTCAATTCAAGATTAAAGTATAAAGACAATAAAAAAACGCAGACCCGACGATTACATTATTGATATTGAAATTCGAGCGCGCACTGTATATATAAACTATTATGTTTCTATATCTGACGTAGGAAAGCGCATTTGTAGGACCATTAAAATAAAATTACACCGCCGTCTCTTATCTCGCACTAGCAATCAACAAAGGAGCGCTCGTATACGGCGCGTTTCTGAATTTTGCACCCACGCCGTGCAGCGTGGCGCTTTGAAATTCAAATGGTCGAAAACAAATAAGACCGTGAAAAAGCGGAAAACAAGTAGTCGAAGAATTTTCGCTAAATCTATTATGAATAATTCAACGGAGCGCGCGATTCTCAAAGGACTCGGCGGAGGGGGGGATTCGATTCCTTGTTTAGAGGCGCAGCGCTTTCTTTGCGCGTAGGTGAGCTTCCGCGGCGCGGAAAAGCACGGGACGCATCCTTCGCGGGGTACGCGCGGCTAAACGACGTCCCCGCGGGTATAGTGGGAGTTGATGAGAATAAATAAGCGCCACTGTCTCGGGGAGCTTTGTTTTCCTGGTCCGAAGGTCGCGTCTGCGTGGCATGTGGGCTGGTTCTTGCAGAGCTTAATCACTTCGTTGAAATTCATCTACCAATTATGATGATACCGATTGTGATGAATCATCGTGATTCTGTTGGAAGTGCAGTACATTCACGTATAATACAATAAGTTAAATTTGATAATAATTTTTTGGAGCTGACAAGGAATTTACCTTCGTAGACGGAATAGATAATTGCGCGCAGAAGTAATGCAGATAATAGAAAAATTAAATAGTGACATTTGATTACAGTATGACTAAACAAGAATTTATTTAATTTTAATCATATGATTTACAATTATAAAAAATATTATTGATTTAGATCTCTCGGCCTTCTGGTCTTCGACAGCTTCTATAGAAACTGAGACAGTAGACCCGTTACCAGAAAAGATGTCTTAGAATCCACCAAGCGGTGAAAGTTTCATACAATATTATGCACTGCCTCTAGGTTTTAGATCATTTTTAAGAAAATTGGCACAAAAAAACTGATTTTTTTAACGATTTTCGAGTAATCTCCACCCCTAACGTCAAATACTTATCCTATTAAGTAGACAACTTTTTATACCACAGAACAAGTGATTATCCACTTATTTAAGTGACATTTCACTCCTTCACCTTTAGACAAAAAAAAAAGCCAGCTGCACTAACCCCAAGCATTGTCCCCGTACAAACGAGTCGCCAGGGGTAAAGCGTGGACGTCGAGCAAACCGATATATCGGCCGGCTGCATAACGAAATTCCTCGGTCCGCCGGCGATGTAGCTGCGCCGCGTTGACATGGCCGAGCGCGCGCGAGAGTTCGATTGCGGCGCGATCGGCGAGTCGCCCGTCCATTCGTACGTCCGTCGCTCGCGGCGTCCGATCCGATCTCCCCGCGCGCGCGCGGGGGATTAACGAAGCGCGCGAATCGGCGCAAACGAGGAGGACAAGCCGCGCGGCCCGTCAGCGCGCCCCGTGAGGAAGACGGACACTGGGTAACGACGGCCGGCTGATTATCGCGCCGAGGAAGCTGCGTTTGTTTCCACCGAGCCGGTGTAATATCCGATTTGAAAAATTTTTCGCTTAAAAAATTGTAAGGATGCTGTGGAGCGTTTGAAGGAGGAATTTGATTGGTTAACGAGAAAATATCTGAGTAAATGGTTGAATCTGATTAACGTTATTTAACTATAATCAAATAATTTTCATAAATGTGTTACTTAAAATCATTTCTGAACAATCTAATTCTCAATAAACTAATTACTTCAATTTGAATAATCCAAGCATTTTTTGTAATTTATAAAAGATCAATTAAATAATGAATAAATTTTCGAATTAATATGAAGTCTACATTAAAAATGAATGGCAAGATGTTGTGAAGCCTTTAATAAAGAATTAGATCGATTAATGAGTAAATACCAAAATTCAGAAAGTTTTCATATGAATTTAAAATTTCGACTTGGCTAGCCGAAGTATTTTTGATAATTTAAAATATTTATTAAACGAAGATTACATTTTCTAATTGCTGTAAAGTTAACATTAAACAGATTTCTTAAAAAATGAGTGTCACCTTTCCGATCTATTTTCTCATCTTAAAACTTCAAACGAACGAATTCGACATTTGATTAAGTACTTTTCTGAATTTTATGAAAAGAGTATAACAAAATTGAGCGCGCGAAGCGCCGTAGCTTCTTCTAGCCATAAAAAAAGGGAAGGAAGCTGGAGCGTAGTGATCGAACTCGGACTTGAGTCGTCGACGTCCCTCGAGACGTCGAAAGGGGGAGTAGGGGAACAAAGAGAGCGTAATCAGTTACGCGTATACACACAAACGGCGCGGGGAGAAAAAGGGCCGGTGCGGCGCGGAGGTAAGGGCCCCGGCGACGTCCGCGAACACGACATAAGCATATCAATAAAATGTTTAATTGGCGTTTACATTTCTCCGCGGGGCCGAGTCGACAAGATCGCGATATCGATCGCCGGGTTGTCGCGGGGCCCGCTCCTTTTTTTCCCTCCCTCTGCTCCCCCCCTTTTTCCGCGGACGGGGCGCCGCGGAGTCAGTCAGTCGCTGCCCCGCCGCGGCGAGGATGTAAAACAGAAAAGGGACGCGCTCGCCGGGCCTGCCTCGCGAAATCGCGCTTTTATGCGAATTAATATTCCGCGCAGCGCCGAGATATTGGCGCGTTATTTATTTTATGCGCAACGAGGGCTCGACGACACGCCGCGAGATACGAATCGACTCTCCTCTCCTCGCTTTTCTGCAAGCTGGCACATACGCGCTTTTTACGATTACTCTTGCCTCCCCCCCGGTTTTTATACCGTATAGCGACGCACTCGTTCTTTTTTTTTTCTTTTTTCGGGGGGGAGGGGGATGGGTATATACAGGCGGTTTTTACGCGCTTTGTTGAATAAGTAATTTTGTATTGCGCGCGCGCGCGGACGACGGGGAAAAATTTTGTTTAGCTTGTAACTCGCTCGGGCATTTATCACCGAGGGCAAAGCTTACATCTGATCAGGAATGTTGTTTGAATATTACATTTCGCCGTTCGCGCTCGAGCGAGAACGGAAATTCCATTTTCATATTTTCATAATCATGTTATTCAGATGTTTTCATCAATCACACTCGGATCTTTATTTATTATTCTTTAGAAATCAATTTTACCTTTTTTGTGGATAATGTTGATTGATTAGCTTTAATTACAGCTACAACTATACGACATTTTTTAAATAAACTAAGATACATTAATAATAAACTGCGCACGTAAAATAAAATAGAATGTTTATTGGTAAATTGCAGTTTTACAAAAATTAAAAATTGTGTACTTTTATTAACCAATGCTATTTTAAATCTCCGATGGGTTTAAGTGATAACATTGTCAGTTCTTAATAAGTAATTAATATTCTGAAGAGTAAGCAAAAAATTAAAATACAAATAAAAATAATGTTTTTATTTATAGACTAAGGTATATAACATTAAAATGAATCGCACTAGAACGGATTTAAAATTACATTTAACATTGTATAAACAAAATAGTATTGCACATAATTAATTCAAATTTGGATTTATATCAGACATAATTCATAATTCACTGGTAATTTATTGATTTGAACGAAAAATGATTTTTAAATTGTTTTAAGTAATTGTTTTTTGTATAATTCAACACACTGAGAAAAAATTCTATAGTAAAAATTACTATTCTGTCTAGAAAAGTAGCCACAGACTGTCGCGTAGTTAAAAAATTACCATACTGTATTGTAAATTTTACTAGAATTATTAGAAATTTTACAATAATTCTAGTACAATGTATAATATTTTCTAATAAAATTTACAATACAGGACGGTAATTTTTCCACTACATAACAGTCTGTGGCCACTTTTCTATAAAGATGGTAATTTTTACTATAGAATTTTTTCTCAGTGCATAATTAACCAGAAAATTATAAATGATGTCTGAGACACAACTATTTACGTCAAGATAAATAAAATAAATGGCATAAAAATATCAAACTAATAATTTAAAGTATACACATAACATCGGTGTAAAAAACTAACTAAAATGTAAAAAATTCAAGTTAGAAGTCGCGCAATGAACTTCGAGCAATTTCGCCGATTGGCTCGTCGACGATTGAAAAAAAATCGACGTGCCTCGGGCCACAGAAATGCACAAACGCATACCGGGTAATAGCCGAAAACCGCGGATCGCCGGAATAATCGGCGCGTTTCAGCTGCGCCGAGCGGCGGGGCAGTGCGCGATCGATATCTTAATTAAAAGCCGCGCGTCGGCGCCGCGGATATCGGGGCTTAGGAGCCCCGACGGCGACGACGAGAGCCTAGAAAAGTAAACTGCGCTCGCCGAGCGGAGACGCGTACAAATCGCGGGGCTCGCGGCTACACGAGTCTGCATTCCGCGCGTGCCGAATTCAGCCGCGTTCCCTTCATCGGGCCGCGCGGCCCGACAGTCCGAGCCGGATTTTTCATATACTTTCCACGGCGCGCGATTTTTCTTATTTTCAGCCGATGTACCGGCGCGTATCAAAAGTTGGATGCGCGGCATACTTCGCGTTTTCCCGGGAAATTCCCGGATCGCATAATAAACTTTGTACATGCATGCGAAATACATTTGTTGCGTCTGTTATCTATTTGTTATTTTACGGGTGATTTGTAAGTGTAAAACTGTTTTTTACTTTGAACAAGAAGAGAATTCTGTTCTGTAAATTAGGTACTGTTAATTATTATAGGTAAACATAGTTTATAGTTTAAAAGAAAAATATTTCCATGTTGTTTGGTAATTGTCGGATTCAGTTGTTTAATTTAAATTGTACATATTACGATTTTTTTCTAATTAATTAATTAATTAAGGTATAAGTAGTTATTTAATCCTTGAAAATTACTATAATAACAATATATTTGCTATAAAGAAATGTTAGTCTAAAAGTTAAACTAATCTATTATTTATTTGATTGGTTATGCCGGAATCAAGTAAATTAGTATTGCATCTCTATCTAGCGTATGAACGTATTGGTAAAGAGAAAAGAGCATTTACTTTTATGTTAGCTAAAGTCATTCTTATTTTAACTACTCATTATTTTCTATCAACTTTTACTGTTGCAATAATACTTTTTCCCTGGAATCGCACCAGTAATGTTAAAAAAATATAGCTATATCACGATCTTATTTTCACAATACATAGAGAAAAAATTTATAATAATTTTAGAGCCATTTTTACAACAAAATTTTCTTTTGTCTCGAATAATGTTGGTAAAATTACAGTCTTCAACAAAAAAGGGCAAGAGTAATGACCACTCAAAATTTAAAAAATTCTGTCCGCTGAATACTTGTTACTACGTTAACAGAGCAGATTAATAATTAATCATACAACAAATGAAAAAGAATCAGAAAAAAACGCAGCGTCATTATTTTAAATCTTTTTCATTCACCATAAAAAAAATTTTGTGCTCCATAAAAATAGAGACCCTAACGACAGGCGACCTCTCCTGAAATAAAACGCAGAAAAAAGAGGCGGGTAAGCCCGCCGCACGAGCGGATAGCACGAAAGAATGCCGACGAGGGATAGTCCACACGCGTCCCCGGTTGGCGAATTTTTCCGCGGAAATCCCAGTGGCAAGGGTAAACGACTGCGCGCATACCCGGGGCACAATCTGATGCGGCTCATTAAATGCGCGCCCCGATAAAAGTGCGCGCAAGCAACAATTATATGCGCAAACGAGCTGCCGACCTACCTGCCACGGATCTAACGATCGCGCCGGTCCGCACGTGCACCGCGCACGGACATAGAAACGCACTCGTACATTATACACACATACATACATACATACACACATATATACACACGTAAGGCACGCCTCGCGAGACTCTAAATGACAAGGCATCGCGATAGTGTCTTGACAATTTCCTGCCCCTCTCTTCCCCCCCCACACCCACTATTTAATTACCGTAATGCGCCCCCGCGCATGCAGACCTACGCACGTGAAATTACCGCCGCGGTCTCTTCTTTTATTTTTACGTACGGTAATTCGTCGTTTCCATTCCGCAAATGGTAGCCTGTGGTTCGGTCGAATGACGAATGGCGCGCTGTCATTACGTTTCATTGATTAGATTTTCCAAGGGTGTCGGGTAATTCCCGGGATTAAATTATGCGCGCAATTAAGCGCGACGATCGAATGTGTTTGTGCCTTCGTGTAACTCGAGGCGCATTAGAGCCTTGAGATATCAATCATTTGAGAGTAGTTCGAAGGAATACTTTAATTACTCGAGGTTGGCTCTCGCGCGAGTTTTGTAGGAAAGTACGACCTTCTTGTTTAAAATGTTCGTCATTTCATTTTTCTCGCGTTTGAAATTTTATTTCTGATAGTTGTAAAATTGAATGAAAGCGCACTTCAGAAGTAGTGTACGCTAGCGGAAAGTTGAATATTTTCCTGCATATTTTTAAGTACTAGATTTAATTGATTCAACCTAGTATTTATAGCGTTATATTTTTCTTTGTTTGCACAACTTTATTTCATAAAAATAATAAATTAAATAAATTTCTGATCTTTTATGTACATACTGTTATTAAACATTACCAATATTTTCTACAAAAACATAATTTTACGACATATGATAATTAAAAACTAATAAAATAATTATTTTTTGTTTCAGGTAAGTAAAATCAACTCCCTCTGCGAAGCATTAATTTACTTCTACATTAAAGTAAGTACTTCTCCGAATTATCAGAAAAATGAACAATTACAAATTGCCTCTCCCGAGCGGCAATAAAAAACCGTTCAAGTCCGCAGCGCCGTAAAACTTGTATTCGCGGCGAAAGAAATCACACCGGGCCCCTTCGAAAAAAGCCAATTTTCTCGGTGTCCGGAAACGTGTCGGAGTACGAGAAGAAAAAAAAAAGGAGGAGGCGCGCGGCGGAGCTTCAAAAAGGCAGCGGTCCTCCGATGATTTACGGCGGCGTTTCGCGAATGCCAAGGCGAAGGTCGCGCCGAAAGTGCGTGTCGGCGATCGACGCGCCGGGCCGAAGCGTTACATTCGCGAGGCATTCGAGTAGTGTCCGACGCCACGCCTCCGGCGTCGGGGCTCCTTTAAAAACGTGCATCGTGTCCAGTTCGTCGCTTTAAATTCCCACGTGTCCACCGCGGATCGAAGGTCACTCTTTCGCTCGTCCTGATGGTGCTCCTTTGAACGATGATTGATACTTGAAAAAAGGTTTGGTATTTTTCGGATTTAGGTTCGTGTGGACGGTGTAAAAAATGAGGTTGAAGGAATTAGGGTAAAATTTTCGTATGATTTCTGGTGATTTTTTTTAAAGATTTCGATGTGTTCTGTTATCAGAACATCACATTGTCACAAAATGTACTATAAGTATAAATCAAGTTACTATCGGGAAATATTTATGACAGTACGAGCAAAATGTAGTATGTCAAATCGTATTGATCATTCGAATCACTTAGGCAAATACAATCAACTGTTCCTGGTGATAAAAAGAAATTTGATAAGAAGTCTATGTTTCTTACTGATTAAATCTTGTATCTGATGTATAAAAATGAGCTTTCATCCGTGTATTGAATAAACAAACAAATAAATTGTTATCATAAAGTTTGCTTCAAATACGTTAATTTTTACAATAATAACTATGTAATTTTTTTATATACTTAAAGTCCATCCCTTGTCTTAAAAAATATAAAGCAAATTCATCCTACGTTATTTTTTCAGTGAAGGATAAACGTAAAAAAATTAATAGATATACTATTTTACGATGTAGAAATCATTAATCATCAGCTCGGCATTCCTTGTGCAGCTACAGAATCGAAAAGTATATGTATCCATCTGTAATTAAGTAATAATTTTATTTACGTATAATTAACATTAGGTATTTTAACGTACAATTATCGTAATTCCAAATGTCAATGAAATATTTCTCAACGACTAATTTTATTACGTTCGCAAGTATCCCATTTCGTAACGCCTCCAAAAAAAAAACACAATTTCTACGTTTCAATTAAGCCTGTCCACTCCACTTTAAACGCGACGCGATGTAAATACATTTAATAGCTGCACAAACGATCGAGGCGCTATTTTCAAGGATCCCCATTATTATTCACGTGTAAGTTGACCCCCCCGCGACAGGCCCGGCCCTATCCATCTTCCGAAATAACACGAGCGCTCATTCGGTATCGGCCGCCGCGACTCCCATTCTCCTAACTATTTTCGTGCGCCCGCGCGGAACCCTAAAAGCGCAAATAATCAATCATACGCTCCTTTTGAATCTCGAGCCGTGCAAGAAAAGCCGCTTTTTTTATTCGTATCCCCCCCGCACGCGCGCGCGCTTCGGGCATTGTGCGCGGCATATCGATTTTTATCAATGCCCTTCTATATTATTATTGCGAATAATGACATAAATTACCAGTCAAGATCATTCGAACGTAATATTTTATCTTTCACTTTTTACAAATAACCTTTGCGAGTAGCGATTATTTATCTTTTTTTTTTCACGTTCCCTTACCTGCCGCGCGCGCTAAACGCGATATTTATTATTTATGTTATTTCGCGTTCATTGTGTTATTATTGGTTAATTGCGTAACGTTACATTTTGTCGAGGTATTTTTTAATAATTCGTTATTTATGCGGCGGAGTCGGTTAAATATTACGCCATTTGGGACGATTGCATCTAAGAATCTTTTCATCTGTTAAATTGCAGTGACGTGAGGAAAATGATTATGATGTCGCGCTGGTATGTGTGTCAAAATTTGAAATTCAACGACGCGTACGCGAGTTACTTCGGGTGATGATCGCCAACTGCGCTAATTTCTCGACTAGCAATTTTCACGAGTACTCGCTCTTAAGTGTTACACATTGAAAATCATTTCAAGAATAAACAGACGCGCGCGCGGGAAACATTCCATTTGATCCATCAGCTAACATCAGGAAATAATCGGCATGCATTTTTTATTTTTTTAATTTAATTTTTATTGGCGAATTTAAAAAAATCGCGATGATATCATGATGTATAGATATGTTACCTGTAGAATAGTACTTATTATAAGATGTGACATCACGCAATTTTTCAAATCTTCTCTATCTTAGTTAATAAACGTTAAATTGAGAAAATAAAAAATTCGTGTCGATTAAATTTTGGTATTCTAAACGCTGGACTTTATAGAATTAATCTTAACTTTGCATGCAAAGGCCAATTTGAAAGCAAAGCGGGAGTTCAAATTGAATAACAATTTTTGACCGAACAAAAGCAAAAAAAAAAGTATCACCGCCAACAAAAAGACACTCGGAGAAATCGATTACGCGAATTTTAAGAGGGCTCATTTATTTAATGATGAAATTACAGACGTATTAAAATCAGCGAACGTAATCACCCGCCTCGTCATTGAGGCGCAATTCGGAAAGGGAGAGACTCGCGGTGTGATCCGGTAACAATTACTCCTGCCGAATTCCCATTGACCGGGGAAGCCGCAAAAGCTCTCGCAATTTTCTCGCGTGCACGCACGCGCGTACACCCCCACCGCCGGGGCGCGCTTGTCATTTGCATAGCATTAAATGGCGATCTGCAAAATTGCCCGAGCGATACCTCGATACACACACAGACACACACACACGTATACATACATTCACGCGCACACACACTCAAATACACACTGGAGGATCGGTAGTAAGTATCCTCTCGGAGTAGGGCCGAATAATGAGATCTCATCCTCTCCGGGGGTTCGTCATGAGAGCGAAGGCTCTGGCCGGCGCGAAGAAACGCGAAAGTAAATTCTCACGAGCAGAAGTCCCATTAAGTCGTTCTCACTCTCGCGTTCGGCTTTTATCTCTCTCTCTCTCTTTCTCTCTCTCTCGCTCCGTCGAAGGCTGAACCTCGCCGGAAGCGCCACCGATATCCCGGTCGCCTTCGCCGCCGCCGCCCGCTAACAGCCATAATTCCTATTGCGAGGGGGTGGGGCGGGAGGACGAGAGAGCGGAGTATATAGGTGAGCCGCGCCAGGGGCTATCACGACACGAGCTATTAAAATGCGAACGCGCCGAGCCCCCGGAGCCCGCCGGCGCAGCTGCCGCTCGCGCGAGCCCATTTTTCCCGCGAGCCCGCTCCACCCGATGTATGTGTGTGTATGTGTAGGTACGTGTGTGTACGTGTGTACCGGCCATATGTCCCGTGCGGATCGTAATAAACAAATGCGCTGCTTTTCATGCGTGCGAAGAAAAGGGACGGCCGGGCATGGAAACTGCGACCGGCGGGTGCGAGAGCGGAGCCCGGCTCCGATATCGAGTATCGCGGGCCGACTACGTACTCCGTTTTCATTCCGGGATAATAGAGGCTGCGATTAATTTTTCGTTACTCGCCCGATGTTTTTTTATTTTATTTTATTTCGTTGCTTTGATTTCTTTGCGATTGCAGTTTGCTGGCGTTAATTGAAGTGCACGGCTGTGAAAATACTGACTTATTTTTTAAAAAATTATTCAATAATGCTTACTAATACTTGAAGTAGGATAAATAACTTAAACTTCAAATACTAAAAGCCAAAGATTCAGTGACATTTGTCTAGGGCATTATAACGTTTTTTTTATTATAAAATTTTATAAATAATGTTAGAAACAAAGAACTGGTGGAGTATCCATACAGTTACATATCGTATTAACAATATTAAGTAAATAAATAACATTTACTACAATAAGTTTGAAAAAATGTACCAGTACACTCTGATCGCGAAAAAAAAGTTTATACGACCGCGAACAAGATTTCTCAACGTCAATTCCGCATCGAAGCAAAACGTTAGACGAGCGAAGTAAAACGCGTTCGATAATAAAAAAAGAAAGAGAAGGGAAAAAAAAACGTCGCGTTTGAAAACGTCGGATCGTCGCGAAACCTGCTCCACTGTACGCGAAAGAGAGCAAAGCGCGCGGCCGCGAGGGAAGGCTGTGCGCGCACCGCGCGCGGGGGGGAGAAAAGGAAAGAAAGGAAAGGGAGCCGGGCGTCGAGAGGCGATCGCGCAGGAGTGCCGCGCACGTATATAGGGTGAGAAACGAGAGGAGGAACGTGTTAAAAAAGCGAGAGCTGCGGGCGCCGTCGTCGCCGCGGTGTGACGCATCTCGCGCGAATCGCAAGTGCATGCGCGCGCGCGCGCCCGAGGCCCCGAGGGAGCGAGCGCAGCGCGGGGAGACGTCAATGATGGCTTCGTTCCGGAAATAAGCCTTCCCCTTGCCTGTACCCCCTCCGCGTACGCGTAAATCGACCCCCCCCCCCTTCGCCGAGCCACCGCGAATTCCGCAGCGCCGCGCGCTCACGGCATATTTCAACCCTTAATTAATAACGCGAAACTATGTGCGACGACGCCGAGGAGTTGAGTGGACTGTGATTCACACTTCGCTTTCCCCCTTGCGACCGACGGAGTTCCCTTTCGCTAAATAAAACAGCCGACATTTTATGTCTGGTGCAGGATTAAACTTTTTTTAATTAATGGACGTTTGATCACTTTTTTTTATTCGTCATCATTAGCTTTTGTTATTAATGTTTGCAGGGAGGAAAATTATTGCGAAGCGTATGGGTAAAATGTAGAAAATTTGTTTTGATGAAGGAAAAGTGCATAGATGCATCAAGATGCATTTTTCACCGTCTAATACTCTCGAGTGCATCAAAGTGCATAAGTGCATTTGATGCATTTCTCATACTTCTATGCACCTATAAAGCATCAAAGTAGATGAACATGCATTCGGTGCATTTTTCATTCTTGTTTGTACTTAATGCATTTGCATTTAATACATTCTGTTGGATCAAAGTGCATAAATGCATTGAAAGCAATTTTTTTATCCTTGCATGCACCTAATGCATCCAAATATATGTTTTTATTCTTGTTCGTACCTAGTGCATCATTATGCACCGAAGTGCATTTCAAGTATTTTTTAAATTTATGCATTTCTTTAACGCCCTCGACTGTATTAATAGTGCATTTAATGCACATTCTTGTGTGCATCGAAGTGCATTTTTCCTCCATTAAATTTTTGAAATCCTAATTAGAATAACAACTTCCACGAAGCATCTCTTCTAAAACACAAAACATTTAAAATTTTTCATCCCTCTAAAAAATTGCAATACCTAAACGGAAACAATCTTTCTCAAAATACATCATCAAATTCGCTGATAGTGCTCATGTTGACAAAATTACGAAGCAGCCAGTACCCGCCTGACAAATATACGCATCCCGCAGCACGCACGATACACACCGCCTCGCACACCCGGCCGTATTGATACAGACATAAGCGCGCGCGGTCCCCACACACGCTCGCGCCCGCTAGTCTCGGGGCTTTAGTTGTATGATTGCAAAGTCGCTGTCACGCGTTTAATGAGTATGCATACGTTCGCCGTCGGCGCGCTCGCTGCAGTCTCGCCCGAGCGTCCAAGTACCTGCCGGCTGTAGGTGGGTTAAGAAGGGGGGGGGGTATATTCTCGCCACCTCCTCGCTCATCCTTCTCCCGCCTCGTATTTACTGCGTCGCTCGCATGCATGCGCCGCGCTCGAGGCTTTCTATAATCGATATGGCGTTATTACGAGCGGCGGCTGCGCGCGGCCCTGTGTAATGATGAGTTACGCGCCGCGCGCGGAGAGGCCCGTGAAAGGAGAGGATTTTCATTTCGTCCGTTTAATTATCGTCTCCCCGCTCACGGCCGGGCGGACGCAATAAAAGAAACCGGGGGGGAGAGGCTAGCGAAAGTCGACGTCGCGTGCGTCCGAATTCTGCAGTTTATACTTTCTTTTCGTTTTTTTTTTGGAGGGGAATTATGCGACGCACGCCGGGGACGCGGTCGCCTTGTCATTACACTTAATAATATCGGCGGGGCTGCGACACCGATTGAAAGGCTTTATCTCGCATCTTTATTGGGACGTGGATGCTTGCGATGGTCGAGGACGAGCCGTGGAATTTCGTATCTGTCGGATATAACGACGACACTTGCAGGAGGAATATTCGATGAGCCCTGATTCTTCAGTTTTCTCGGGAAATTCCCTTTTCGATTTTACATTTACTTTCGACTGTGGTGTCGAGATTGTCGTCCTTCTTGATGCTAGGAATAATGCAAGATCTCGTTTTATGATAATAATACTCAATATTGTATCAATATTCTAGCAATATTGTTTTACAATATTCATTAGAAATGGTAATATTATTGTGGTTAAATCTGTGTGCAAGTTTGATTTTCATTATTAAGTATGTAGTATGCAAATTTCACAATATTGAAAGTTGCTTTCGGAATATTAATGTTGTAATATTTTTGAATATATTTCTGCAGTTTAATCCAAATTATTAAAATTCAATTTTCGAATAATGCAGTGATATCCCAGATCACTTTGGAAAATATAATCCGGAATGCGATCACCGCATTATTCTGAAATTATGGTTTTTATATATTTAAGCGCATTTCAACTATTTAAACTGCAGTGTAATTTCTGTCTTGTAACAAATTTGCATACAAGTTAAATATGGAAAATCTTACCCTCTAAATCTGAATATGTGAAAACTGTGAAATTCATATACAAAAATGTGACTATTGACATATTAAATGTGAAAATTCGTTGACATATTTCTTATGTAAACGACTTTTCACATGAAATATGTCAATTTTCACATATTCGGATTTAGAGAGTAAAAAATCTTAATAAACAATATCGTTACAATAATGAGAATAGATTGAGTGCTATTCTTTTACCCAAAAAATTGCATTTTTTCTGGATGTATTTGTATATTGTAATATTCAAATTAGTTTGCAAGAAGATCTTAAATACATCAATAAAAGAATAAACAAATTTCAATATTCTGCGACTTCTTTCAAAGAAACACATTAACATACTGCTTACAGTCGATCCATTTTCTTCCCCGATAGTTCGCAAGGGCCACCGCTCTCCACCTGACCTCCCGACCACGCGATTCCCCAAAAATATGCAAATGAAATCGGCGCGGCTCGTAAGGCGACACCGTCGAGCGGCCGCTCGAGCGTAGAATCGACGAGGTCCGCTTGTTTATCCGCCAACAATGCGGCGCGTGTCGAACGCAAGCGACGCGCGTCGAAACAGTCCTCGAGGCGGTTTTACCATACGCGCGTCTTCGGCCCGTCAAACCCAATGGGAGTTGACACCTGTCGCAGATTAGATCGAGATACATTTGTGAGAGCCGCTTGCGCGCGCGCGCGCGCTCGCCTCCCCGGCTCTTTCGGAATTGAATTAACGGGATCCGCCGGCGCGGCGCACCGGGATAATCATACGTCATTACGTTATTATACCATACTCGGGCTTATCGATAACAACGGTTAACAACATTTTCCGATATTTTCCGCCATTAAACGCCTTACGGTTTCTCCGTGCGCTGTATTGCGAAAAATCAAGGGGAAAAAAGAAACGCACGCACGCCTCGCGAGATTTCTTATTTATTTGAAAACTTGTAATTTTCTCCGGCTCGAAAATTAACCGTTAAGGAAAAAAAGTCTTATCTAACACCGGGGGAAACAGTTTGCAACTTTTTCATTTCTCGCGCGGGTGTAAAACCGTCGAAGATCGACGCGCGCACTCGCATAATGCGGCGGAAGGCGCGGGTCGTTGCAGGACGCGTTAAAATAAACACCGCGAGTCGCGGAGACAAGCGCGCCGAAAGGAAAGAGCGGCCTTCCGCTTGTACCTCGCCGCGGCTGGCTTCCTCTTCCCTTGACGCGGCCCCCGATGTCACATGCAAATTCGCGCGTTAAAACCGGGGGGAGAGCATTGTTCTCTCCTCTCGCGCGCGCGCGCGTTTTAAAACCGGCCGCGCGTGTAGGGGAGCGAGCGCAGCCGCTCGATAATAAATAATAACGGTAATAAAATGTCGGGGAGTTACGCGGGCTCATTATTAAACGCGCGCGCGAGTATTGATTGTGAGCGGGCGATCACGGGCCCCGATAAGCCGAGGACTTTTCTCGGAAGGCCCGCCGAATCGCGATCGCTTTTTCGCACGGATGGCCTCTCCTCTCTTTTATTCCTCGCGCCTTTTCAGTCGGAGAGGCGAGCTGCGTACCCCGGGCCGGGCTACAATTTTAAATTGATTTAGATTACGGTACATTCTTTTCAGTGCGCCCCGAGGTGAGAATTGAAAAACGACGAAAAAGCATCGGAAGCAATTAATGTGGGTAATTTAAATTTGATTTATTTCTTTTTTATATACGGGTGTGAGGTACCGACGTTAATAATTACGTTTATTTAATTAAATAATTCGATTTATTAAAATTATTTTTATATTTTAATTAAATGTTTCTGGTAAACTTGTGCGTTGTATTTTATGTCGATCTTAAATCTTTTCAAACTA